>QNGE01000903.1:0-35613 GCA_008508345.1 Paragonimus westermani
AGTTCGGTCGTGCCCAATGTGACGTCAGCATAACAGCGCAGTGGTGAACACGGTTGCTTGATCGTCACACCGTGACCGGAGTTGTAGTCCGGACCGTGGCAAGGGTATGCACTACTGACGAGCCCTAATGTAAGTGAAACTCGAATCTGGTGCTTGTTTTCGAAAGGGGCCGACCGACAATTTTATGGGAATGGGGTAGCTGTGATCAATTGTGGTTTTCCATCATTGTGGGAAACCTTTGTATTTGGTGAGGTTTCATTGGTTGATCTCTGAATTAACTCTCTGACGCTTGGGATACTATTGGCTGAAGAACGGCTGCTGTAATCTTCTCCCCACTTATTTCTTTAATTCATCATCATGAAAGTATTTAGCCTGTAGTGTTGCCATTTAATCCAATAACACAAATATCAACTTTTGCCAAATCTTGCGAGATACTTAGTAGTATTGACAGGCACCGTCTAGCGTTTTCGCCCGAATGTTTTGAAACAGAGTACTGTCTGTTTGCTGTTCCTACCTTCAAACTCAGCTGTAAAACCAACAGTCTCAGTAAGTATTGATATTTTACGTAAAAATTAGGGATGCCACCTATGATCGCTTCGGATTATAGTTGGAATAAGTGCTTGCGATCTTTCAAGCTTAGAATCATTCATCATCATCATCATCATAGACAGCAATACATCAGTGGTTAACACTAATGCTTAACTGCCACACAACCATGAAGAAANACCCCATGACTGATGAAACCAGCGGCGGTAATATTTGGTCACAATGTCATTCAAGACGAGACCAAACCGTCACTGGGTAATTTGGTGATGATTGGGCCAGCTCCGTTGTTTACGTTAAGAGGAGCGTTGAAGCAAGTCCTTGACTGCGTTAGCTTTTGCTGCTGTCTCATTGAAAGCTAATGATTTCAGGGTTTCTTAGTATCACTTACCGAAGAGCACTGGTCAAAGAGAGCCATACATGTCTTTGTTGGACACCGACAATTGAGAAACAGGTGTCGCTGAAATTGCTGATGTGCGAACAGAACCTCGTGGTCAAGAAAAGTGTGCGTGAAGTGGGGATAGGAGCCGTACTGAAGCAGGAAGAGGATGCCGTTGAAAATACCATTCACGTTGTAACTTCGGCTGAACGCAAATATCCAATTATAGAGAAGGTGTGTCTGAGGATTGGCTGGGTCTGGATAAACTGGAGAGAGTGTTCACTGGGTCAGAGTTTCTGAGAAGTAGAACGAACCTACTGAAACTTAACGTACTCGTCGTCTCTTCGACCACAGTGTACCATGAGTACTTGATGACCTAATAACCCGAAGCGGTCGGTAAATTTGCAGCCACATTTTTCACAACGCCATATAGTCATGCCACCACGACCTATGGCACTGATGTTTTCCTTGTGTACCACGCAGTGCTCTTCACGACTGCACAATCGTTGCTGACTAAACTTTTGTCCGTCCGTCCTGACCGTATTTTCTCAGACCGTCCAGTTCAACTGAGATGCTCCCATGATCTGAAATGAACGTTTTGATGCGGTGGTCTTACGTGGATAACATCCTGGCATGTCCGTTTTTGACCACCAGGACTTCGTTCATTTGATTTCAGTTGCACATGTGACAGCTCTTTTGAAACACGATAACCACCTCCCTACAGACGTGGCCTAATCAGTGAAGCTGGTTGAGTACCTGTATGACTTCAGTCGCTTACCTGCCAACTTACCGAGCTACTTCAATGTTGAGGAATATATAGGACCATGGAACACTCGAAATGCACCTTACACGTCGCAAATGGAATGGATTCAGATAACGCACGTTCTGAGGATACGGTGTTCAGATTTCGCTATCTCAAAGAAACGGAGACAACACGGATGTGCGAAAAGCAACCAGCTTCGTTTTCATCCTCAGGCTGTGATCCTTCCAGACACAACTTTCATGACGTCCGAAAGCAGCACTATCCTTTGACACATGAGATTGAAACCTGCGGCCGGTGGACATGTCTATCGACAGGCTACTACCCAAATGGCAGGTCTTCACAGTTATCATTATTCTTTCCCCCGATGTAGAGGCCAGAATTTGCTTTATTTCTTCACAGTTGTGTGGCAGTTAAGCATCAGTAGGAACCATTTATGTATTACTGTCTGTGACGAGGATGAGGATGATTCCAAGTGCAGCCACAGACCCTCCACCCGAAGAAGGTTGAAGGAAAGAAAATATCTTACCCGTGTCGATATCCGAACCGATTTTGGTGTTGCGGTCGCGAAATCCCTGATCAATCGCTTGTGTTCATCTCAGTTAAGTGCGAACAGCGCATTGTCATCTGCGAACAGAGCGCAACGTTGAACTATATAGACGGCTTAGGGCGCCAAAAGGTCGAATACTCAGTAGGCGTCCATCCGTGCGGTGCTCGATCTCAAAGCTGTCCTCCGAGTTCTGGAGATTATCTGTTAGAGTTGTGGTCAAATACATACGAAATAGGACTCACTGCGTCACACCCAACTCTGGTCAAGCACAAACCAATGCCACATTGCCTTTACCTTTAAGTAAATTTACGACCTGGCCATCCTATAACTCCTGAGGTACTAATTATTGGTCCCGGATAAAGCGAACCTACCGGGGTCACCATTCTCCAGAAGTTTTCATGACAATTCATTTTCACCTGCAGTCTTTCCGTTCCGCAGTTGCCCAATGACTCTCGGCAGTTTTACCAAATCTGAAACGGCAACAACTGGAGCTTGACATCTCTTTGAGACAGGCCATTCCCAGTCGTTGAACCAGTGATAACCCGTTCATAACAACAATAAATATTTCAGAAGGAAAATTATACTGAAGAGAAAAGAAACAAAGACAGATTAGATAAAGCTAAATACCGGAGCTAGTTGTAACCTGAATGCGGATATACCATTAACTGTGGCACACTATCACATCGATTAACACCTCTAACAAGCAAGTCGGACGATCACATGGTCACAAACAACACTCGACTCCTACCGGCTTCATATGGCGGGTCGGCTATGGTACCCAAGACCTGTGACGAGGTCGTTGCCCGATCGCCCCAAGGTCTATTTAACCGTTGATGGCTTCGATGACGTATAAGTTGTGATGAATATCACTTGATCAACAGAGGAACATGACAACTGTCACAGAGATTAAACATCACACAATTAATCACAGCTACCCCATTCCCATAGAATTGTCGGTCGGCCCCTTTCGAAAACAAGCACCAGATTCGAGTTTCACTTACATTAGGGCTCGTCAGTAGTGCATACCCTTGCCACGGTCCGGACTACAACTCCGGTCACGGTGTGACGATCAAGCAACCGTGTTCACCACTGCGCTGTTATGCTGACGTCACATTGGGCACGACCGAACTTTCGTACGTGAACACTCAACCACTTTCCACTGCGAGTGATGATCTGGTTGGCCGATGTTCTCGAGATGAGACGTGGTAGCCGTCCCGTTAACCTTGATTAGGACTGATCTCCAACTGGAAAGACTATGAGAACGCGATANTCACAACGCCATATAGTCATGCCACCACGACCTATGGCACTGATGTTTTCCTTGTGTACCACGCAGTGCTCTTCACGACTGCACAATCGTTGCTGACTAAACTTTTGTCCGTCCGTCCTGACCGTATTTTCTCAGACCGTCCAGTTCAACTGAGATGCTCCCATGATCTGAAATGAACGTTTTGATGCGGTGGTCTTACGTGGATAACATCCTGGCATGTCCGTTTTTGACCACCAGGACTTCGTTCATTTGATTTCAGTTGCACATGTGACAGCTCTTTTGAAATACGATAACCACCTCCCTACAGACGTGGCCTAATCAGTGAAGCTGGTTGAGTACCTGTATGACTTCAGTCGCTTACCTGCCAACTTACCGAGCTACTTCAATGTTGAGGAATATATAGGACCATGGAACACTCGAAATGCACCTTACACGTCGCAAATGGAATGGATTCAGATAACGCACGTTCTGAGGATACGGTGTTCAGATTTCGCTATCTCAAAGAAACGGAGACAACACGGATGTGCGAAAAGCAACCAGCTTCGTTTTCATCCTCAGGCTGTGATCCTTCCAGACACAACTTTCATGACGTCCGAAAGCAGCACTATCCTTTGACACATGAGATTGAAACCTGCGGCCGGTGGACATGTCTATCGACAGGCTACTACCCAAATGGCAGGTCTTCACAGTTATCATTATTCTTTCCCCCGATGTAGAGGCCAGAATTTGTTTTATTTCTTCACAGTTGTGTGGCAGTTAAGCATCAGTAGGAACCATTTATGTATTACTGTCTGTGACGAGGATGAGGATGATTCCAAGTGCAGCCACAGACCCTCCACCCGAAGAAGGTTGAAGGAAAGAAAATATCTTACCCGTGTCGATATCCGAACCGATTTTGGTGTTGCGGTCGCGAAATCCCTGATCAATCGCTTGTGTTCATCTCAGTTAAGTGCGAACAGCGCATTGTCATCTGCGAACAGAGCGCAACGTTGAACTATATAGACGGCTTAGGGCGCCAAAAGGTCGAATACTCAGTAGGCGTCCATCCGTGCGGTGCTCGATCTCAAAGCTGTCCTCCGAGTTCTGGAGATTATCTGTTAGAGTTGTGGTCAAATACATACGAAATAGGACTCACTGCGTCACACCCAACTCTGGTCAAGCACAAACCAATGCCACATTGCCTTTACCTTTAAGTAAATTTACGACCTGGCCATCCTATAACTCCTGAGGTACTAATTATTGGTCCCGGATAAAGCGAACCTACCGGGGTCACCATTCTCCAGAAGTTTTCATGACAATTCATTTTCACCTGCAGTCTTTCCGTTCCGCAGTTGCCCAATGACTCTCGGCAGTTTTACCAAATCTGAAACGGCAACAACTGGAGCTTGACATCTCTTTGAGACAGGCCATTCCCAGTCGTTGAACCAGTGATAACCCGTTCATAACAACAATAAATATTTCAGAAGGAAAATTATACTGAAGAGAAAAGAAACAAAGACAGATTAGATAAAGCTAAATACCGGAGCTAGTTGTAACCTGAATGCGGATATACCATTAACTGTGGCACACTATCACATCGATCAACACCTCTAACAAGCAAGTCGGACGATCACATGGTCACAAACAACACTCGACTCCTACCGGCTTCATATGGCGGGTCGGCTATGGTACCCAAGACCTGTGACGAGGTCGTTGCCCGATCGCCCCAAGGTCTATTTAACCGTTGATGGCTTCGATGACGTATAAGTTGTGATGAATATCACTTGATCAACAGAGGAACATGACAACTGTCACAGAGATTAAACATCACACAATTAATCACAGCTACCCCATTCCCATAGAATTGTCGGTCGGCCCCTTTCGAAAACAAGCACCAGATTCGAGTTTCACTTACATTAGGGCTCGTCAGTAGTGCATACCCTTGCCACGGTCCGGACTACAACTCCGGTCACGGTGTGACGATCAAGCAACCGTGTTCACCACTGCGCTGTTATGCTGACGTCACATTGGGCACGACCGAACTTTCGTACGTGAACACTCAACCACTTTCCACTGCGAGTGATGATCTGGTTGGCCGATGTTCTCGAGATGAGACGTGGTAGCCGTCCCGTTAACCTTGATTAGGACTGATCTCCAACTGGAAAGACTATGAGAACGCGATAGCTGCGATCAGCTGTGCGTGATGTTCAATCTATACGCAAACCGAACCCCCCCCTACTACTCATAACTAATCAAAATACCGCTCAACAAGTCATTGAGTTTTGTGATTTCAACTTCACGAGGTGTCCTAGTCGAGAGCACATCGATTGGAATTATCCGGACAATTACTATGTCTCATCTCGAGAAGATCGGCCAACCAGATCATCACTCGCAGTGAAAAGCGGTTGAGTGTTCACGTACGATAGTTCGGTCGTGCCCAATGTGACGTCAGCATAACAGCGCAGTGGTGAACACGGTTGCTTGATCGTCACACCGTGACCGGAGTTGTAGTCCGGACCGTGGCAAGGGTATGCACTACTGACGAGCCCTAATGTAAGTGAAACTCGAATCTGGTGCTTGTTTTCGAAAGGGGCCGACCGACAATTCTATGGGAATGGGGTAGCTGTGATNGTCCATATTCAAACATTCAGCATCAAGGTGCCTACACCTTGCAAACAACACAACCGAGCTGCAAGTGAGAGTAAGGCGTCATCAGCGAGACACCATATATCACTTAATACCTTTAGAATGAAAACAGTAAGACAGAATAGATGTCATTTTTACCAGTCCAAGAAGTTCAGGCTTGTTCGCACACATCACGTACTCTTTGTCGACGCTGCGGTCGATGGGCGTAAATTGGGAAATGGACAGACAAACCCAACCCAGATACAAAGATTTGCCTGTCACTATGGGACGGCTTCGTCTCTCGGGTTGGGGCCTTCGTTGTTCATAGAGTAGATGATTGGAGACGTATTGAGATTGCGGCTAATCGAGCTCTGTAGAGAGAATGTTGCTGCTGTTTGGCCGAGTTGTCTATGAAGTAGGCGCACTTAATGATGCGGGGAAGTGTAGGCCGCAAGAAGGCTGTCTTACTGATGACGTCTTACTCTCACTTATGGCTCGGTTGTGCCTTACAAGATGTAGGCACCATGATAATAACTGTCTGAGCATAGGCAGATTTGTTTGGTAGGTAGGTCCCTTCTTTTACTTTTAACTTTTTGGCTATGGTTTGTTTTTTCTGCATGGTTGCATGGAACCTAAGCACCAGCGAGAACCATTGATGAATTACTATCTTTGCTAATGACAGTGATGACCTGGAAGTGATCACGCCGGTCTGTTACATCGGTTGTTGCTGCGGAGGAAATAGTCGAGAAAAAATTTGCTTCACTTTCTGTCAGGTCCGTCGCCAGTTCCATCGGTATACGGTTGACCTGACCGACCAATTCACTGTTGTTTACTTATATATGCAACTTATTTTGGCATTTGAATGCTTTCTTTCGCAGATATTTCAAACTCGCTGCAAACGATGGAGATCCGAAGGCATCCATTCTGGCCCAGACTGCTCTAGGATACATCTACTCTGGTGCCGAGCACCGAGATTTGGCCCAGTCATTCTATTGGCATTCCGAAGCTTGTGGAAATGGCAGCGTAGAGTCACAAGGTAAATCATTGTGGTCTGAAGCCAATCTCTTTAAGTGTGTTGAAACAGAGAGTTCTCGAATAAAACTGGTTGCTTGATTAGCGTGGCAGACTTCATGATTTCGGTGAGACCCAATTGCGTATGATCTAGGGTTTATCTGGATTCGAACCATTGACCGAAACGGCCTACTGGGACGCAGCAAGCACGCCACCCATTGAACTACCAAGTCACGCCGGGAGATCAGAAATTTCTGAGGTTGGTGCAGTGCTTTTTGAGCTGAATGGACTTCGTATGGTCGCCATGGCTTTTAAACCATCACCTGTATCGTAAATACTGGTTGCAGTCTGATTCAGTTGTGTTAGGATCATGAGCATATACCATATATACACGTGTAAGGTACTTCACATTATTGCAAATAGTGGCCCTTCATTGACAAAGGGCTTAGATACGCGATTTATCAGAACATCTTATGGAAACACCTAAAGTTAATCGAAGGTCATCAGAAGGGAGGGGGCCATTACATATCTGAGATAGTCTATATTAAGAAAACGATCAAATTGTAGCCGACGTGATGGCTCAGAACAGCTTTCCATCTCACTAGCCACTGTTTATTCTGGTTGAACAGAGGGGAAACGTGCCCTGAGTTGTGCACGATGGTGTTCACATTGACAGAAGACAAGCGGTCGGCCTCTATGTCGATAGGTATTTTGACTCACGATGCGGAAAGATGTGACCGGCTTCAATAGGGCGTGCCGCGAGTGCCAACGGAAGCCAATAGCAATCATAAGACCGATACAGTCCACTGTGACACTACAGGTTGTAAAAACGTGATACAGTTGCTTTTAATTCACCCTCCCCCCAACAATCTCTGAAGGGAATCGTTATATGGTGACAATGACAGATCGTTTCACAATGTGGGCGGAAACCAGCCACCCGCATCATCATGAACAAAGTCGTGGCTTAGTTTGGAGCACCACTGAGAAGTGTCACGTACCAGGGTCTGTATTTTGCACAATGAAGAAGTGTGCGGAAATGTGTAGGAATTAGGGGGGAGGTATGGCACAAACACCAGCCAAACGAGCTGAACGGAAGAGCACGACAGGTGACGTTTACAGAAAGGTCTTGCTGTGTTGTGGGCTGGAATTCTCGTTTTTGAACTCAAGCAGACGATTGTTCGCATGTATATGCGCATTGAGCAAAGGGTCACTGCTTCACAGGACGACTTTTGATAGGCTTTTATTTGTAGCTGGTCACGTTGTGCAAATAGTGATTCTCTTATTATTTTTTGTTGTACGAATTGCACATGACCCAGATCGTGATCACCAAGGTTGACTTCAGCTGCACAATCGAGGTTGAGAACGAAAGCATATAGACACGGTCCCATTGGAAAGCCCGTAATGGCAGAGAGTTTGGAGTTTAATGTCAGAAAATACAAGTATTTCACCTGTACATAAGGCACGGCTTCCTTAATAAGTGTACTTCCTTTCCCCAGGCTGGATTCGATCAGTTGTTTGTGGTTAACCCGCAAACCAGTGAGCAATCACCACTGCTAGGAAAAGAGTTAATGGGGACTTTCACAAACTACTGAGCCTAATCACATCCAGCGATATGGTGGACAACAATTTCAACTTCGCACACGCATGCTGTGGAAGTGAAAAACCTGCTGCTTGATTTCAACCTACTTGAAAAAGAAGTGATTCATCAAAGGAAAGTAATTCGCATACCACTCTGGTACCTATTCCAAAGTAGTAGGTTCGACTCTCACGCGCACATGCTGCTGCTGTTACCTAACAAGTTGAAACAACTGTCCACCAGTTTGTTGATGGTCAACTGGATCAACTGTTTGATTGCTCTACCTGATCGTCTGCTTGTTACTTGCTATCGACTTATTTTACAAGTACGTTTCAATAGGGTCAGTGGTATAGAAAGTAAACGTCGCCCATTTGCTTGTTACAAGTTTTCAGTGCATTTTTTGGAATCACTTAAAAACTATTATCTAAGGTTCATTATGGTGCGCACTGCATAAGCAAAGAATTTCAACATATCTATAGTTTAAAAATTCTGTCCGTATGAAGTCCACTTATTAGATCACTAGCGAACTAGTATGTACTTCTTTAAAATGTACTTCTATAAAATAACTCACCTGATCGATGTACTTTAAGTAAGAATGCACTGCAAATAGTCGGGTGCTTTTTATTGTGAGCGATTTATGGTATGCTGCATCACCCGTTGTGAAAAAGAAACACCGATCTTTCAATCAAGTGGAAGTTCCCTTAGATTTGCTCCACCCTTTGAACCTTTTAACTGTATGTGAATTGCTTGAGGCGGTCCTTACTTCATAAACACTGTCGTCTGCGCAGTACTTCCCATATTTGTTGAAATGACCGAACCTATTTTGCCAAAAATCAGTCACGAACATCTGGGCCAAACTGTCACACAACCTCCATCAACAAAGATTGTTAAAGTACGGTTTGTGCGTAACAATTCATCCGCTATCCTTCGGACACAATATGCTAAAGAGTAGATAGCACGATAAATGTCTACAATAAGCGCGTGCTATGACGCATTTTTTTCATGATAGCTTATCTCAGTAATGTCGCTGTTTCTTTTCATGTTATGCCTGTTATACTGCAGGAGGCCGGCATATTTATACATACAGTGTTCTTCTTTATGGCAAACACTCTAGGGGAACACGAAAATCAGTTTAGGACATACCTGGAGGTCAAAATTCTTTTCGACCGACCCTGTCACGCCCTTCCCAATGACCCCCTCTAACTGAGCCCTCGTTAGTTTTACTCTCACGGTCAGCGTCTAAAAGTACTAGTTATCCAGCCCGCCTCCCTCAATCAGTGAACCTCATTCACCTGCCCACAAACCCGTTGCTATCTGTCAGTCACATCCTCCCCACTCCTATGAATACGTCCTTCTTTCTGGCCGCCGTGGAACTGTCAACAACTAGTCGGTATGCCCGATGACCAGGTATTTAGACACATAAGACCCACCCGGTGGCATTTCTTCGGTTCGTCCTTACTTGTCGGTCGCCTGCGCTTGCGTTTGCCGTGCATTTTGAACCCTTGACAGCCTGTTGTGTCCAGTCATTGTACTTTACTCCGCGAACGCAAACAAACTGAGGGTTCTTTTTGTACTTGATCATATTGTTTATACCAATTGTTCCACTTCCCCAGCGACTTGATTTGATTCCCATACTTGGCACCGTTCGTTATACGTGCATCGCTGAACGTTCGTTGGAAAAAAGTAAAATCAGTTATTATTATTATTATTATTATTATTATTATTATTATTGGTGATAGTGTTGTCGTCGAGGTTAGACAACGAGTGAGGCTGATACGTTGGAAATTTCGAATCTGTACAACAGGACCAAATTCAGTACTTAACATGCACAAAATCAACGTGCACATGTCTACTGAAATTATTCGAAACCACTTGGGTATATAACAAATGATGGAAGTAATATCGTTCATATATACCACGAGACTGATCACAGCTTGACTGAACTAATGAATGTCTGTACTACCCTACTGTTTGTTCCGCACTGCAATCTAGTCTTCTACAGGCTATCTGTAGGATCTACTCTGCGTTTTACTTCAGAGGTCAGCTGGGTACCACTAGAACTTAACACCCCGAGGTCAAATCAAACAGATAACGACCGCAAACAGCTCGCTAATGTTTCTATAATAGAAAATACACGGATATCAGCAAATGCACATGAATAGACATATGAATGAATATGAAATGTCACATACGTTAGAAATGTTACGTCCGGGGAGAGTTTTCGACCGTCAGTGGTCGAGCACAAACAGAAAATGTCCAAATTCAAGATGACGGCCAATCGACCTTCATGCGGCCACAATTATTTCATCAAACATACTACTCACAAAGTGGGGGAAGTAGGCGGAGAGTGGATTGAAAGTCTAAACGGATGTTACACTCCCCCTGGGTTCGAGCCTGTGGACCACAGGAGTTGTAACCACATAAGTGCATGGGAAACGTTCCAGTCATGATTTTTCTATGGATCAGCAAGTACGAGGTCGCCTTCGAGTTTACACAACTGCCTCACGTCTCTTCGAAATCGCCCGCTAGATGTCCTCACAATGACGTCTCTCACCAGACCATCTTGACCTTCATGTGCCTCTTCAATAATACCTTTTGACCAATGACCTCTTTGGGCGCCAAGTTTTAGCAGTAACACGAGATCTCCCTTTTTTAAATTAGGTTTAATGAGTTGCCACCGTTGAATAGTCTGTAGTGTAGGTAGATAGCACCTCAGTCATTTGCTCCAAAACACGTCGGCTAGGTATTGCGCCACTTGCCATCGTCTGTTGAACTGATTTTCGTTGACCACAGCGGCTAAGGGTACTGAGGGATTACCTCGAAGCAGCAGTAATTTACTCGGTGTTAGAACGTGCTGGTCATCGGGATCGTCTGTTTGTTTGACCAGAGGTTGGTCGTTGAGAATCCTTTCGATTTCGAGTAGTGTAGTGTGTAAAACTTCGTCAGATACTGTTTGCTCCCGTAATGTCACTAAGAGGATCCGTCTTATTGTTAGGATGATCCTTTCCCACACTCCACCACGGTGACCCGCCTTTGGTGGGTTGAAAATCCAGTCACAACCGTGAGCTGTGAAGGCTTTGGATATGTTTTCTTCATTCCACGTCAACAGTAGTTTCTGGACATCTTCGGAAGCTCCCGTAAAATTTGTTCCGTTGTCACTGTCTAGCCTTCGCGGGCAGCCTCGATTAAAGGCACATAGGAATGAATCAGTATCCAACGAGTGCGCCACCTCAATGTGTATGGCCCTCGTGCTGAAACATGTGAAGAGGCAGCCATAGCGCTTTTCCGTTCCGCGTCTCCGTTTAACACAAATGGGTAAAAAATAATCAACCCCGGTGGTGGTGAATGGGCATACCTCTATCTCAGTCCGATCGGCAGGAAATGGAGCCATAGCCTGTTGACACGGTTGAGAGAGCCATCGGCGGCACTGATAACAGTCATATAGAACACATCTGATCATCCTGTTGGCTGTTGTTTCCCAGTATCGTTGTCGTATAGCCGACAGAATATAACTTAGTCCCATATGACCATTGATGTTGTGGTAGTGCCGAATCAGCAAACGGGTCACAAAGTGTTTCGCAGGCAGAATGATCGGATGCTTCGCATCATAAGTTAAACAAGATTGTTGCAGTCGCCCACCTACACGTAAAACACCATTGAGTAAAAATGGATTCAGCCTTTGAAGTGGGCTGCGACTACTCCGAAGGACTTTCTCGATGGGTTCGGAATGTATATTCATCGTCTCTTCAGTGCACCATTGGGTCTGAAGTTTCCTCAATTCTGAATGAAATACTTGTTGCTGCACTAATCTACATATCTCATTCGTTGCTTCGTCAAGTTCTGAGGCGGTCAGTCTTCCTGTGCGGACCGTTTGTCTTCCTTTAGATACAAACTGTTTATATCGAATAAGCCATGCGACCGTTCGTAATAGCTTGTCCCAGGAGGTTATGTCCTCAAACTTTGGCATAAAGAAATGTGAATGGTCTGAAGTTTGGATAGTAGCGGCATTGCAAACTTGTTCGTGCCTGGTTCGGCTTCCGCAAGACGTGGCCATTCGTCTTCTTTACTGCATAGGAATTCAAGGCCATATAACCATCGGTCCAACTTCTGAGATTTGTGGGTATAGATGCCGCACGATACAAGGTCGGCTGGATTGCGTTTTGTGTCAACATAACGCCACTGCTCTGGTCGAGATGCTTCGGGAATTGTGGCCAACCGACTAGCAAAAAGGTCGTGAATCGTTTGGATTAATTTAGCACACTGTGCAAGACGATCATTGAGTCAGTCCAAAACGTAGTAGATTCAGTTGACAATTCCACTTCGCGCTCTATCTGTTGGGCCAGTTTAACAGCAACGACGGCTGCCGCTAACTCTAACCGGAGCATGCTTGTCAAGCGGATGGGAGCCACTGAAGCTTTCGCGATTTCCAGGAGCAGTGTTTAATATGGCAATCATCGGACATCACGAGGTAAGCGACTGCGCCGTATCCCGTCTCAGAAGTATCGCTGATTATATGCGGCTGGAAATCACTACAGCGTTCTATTCTGTGGGGTTTAGTGCACCTTTGCAAACAAAACTGGTTGAGGCACGGTATTGTCGCTATCCACTTCGTCCACACAGCTAGTACTTCACCCTCAATAAGATCGTCCCATGACACATGCAACTTACATAGTCGCTGGAGTATTCATCGAGTAATCAGTGTAACGGGTGCAATGTACCCGAGTGGATCGTAGATCGAAGAAAAATAGGAAAGTATGTTTCTTCGGGTGAACGGCTTGTCGATCGGTGGCACATCGAACCTGTAAGCGTCATTCTTGAGGTCCCACTTCAACCCCAATGCCCTCTGTACGTTGGGTTCGCCTAGGTTAAGTGGTTGTGTTGATACCGTATGTTCCGATTCCGGTAGCAGTGATAATAGTCTCTCATCGTTACTTGTCCACTTTGTGAAGTTGAAGCCGCCTTTCGCCAATAGGGTCTTTAGCTGATTGGCGGAGTCCCTAGCGTTATCAATGGTTGCTGCACTAAATGAACAGTCGTCGACGTCAAAGCTCTTCTTTGCTATCCGCAGGACTTCTGCACCATAATGGTCGGCGTTGTCTGAAATGGTTCTTCTCAAAGCAAACGTAGCGCAGCTAGGAGACGAAGCAGCGCCGAATAGATGAACGCACATGCGGTATTCCGTCGGAGAGCCTTGCATCTCAGCATTCGTCCACCACAAAAATATCAGCGTATCGCGGTCTCTATCAGGCACGTGAACTTGATGAAACATTGCTTCGATATCTGCCATGACCGCAATCTTCTCTCGTCAAAATCGCAACAACACACCAGTCAATGAATTTGTTAGATCCGGCCCCGATAGCAGCTGATCATTTAGAGATTTACCTGCATACTTTGCTGCGCAGTCGAAGACAATTCGCAGCGTCTGTGGCTTAGCAGGATGGAACACGGGATGGTGCGGTAGATACCATCGACAACTAGCTGTCTCATCTCCAGGGGCTAACTCGGCGTGGCCCCGACTGATGTACTCATCCATTACGCGGGAATAGCGCTGCGTCAAATCACCACACTTCATAGGGCGTTGCCGCAACATGTACAGACGTTTCAGGGCGATGGACTTGTTGTCAAGTGGAAGGAGGGATCCAGGGCGTCACGGGAGGGCTACCTCGTAATGACCGTCAGTTAAACGTATTGAATTCTCCATTATCCCAATAGCCTGACGATCATCCACAGACATTTCCTTGTCCCTTACGGGGCCTGCATTGATAAAGTCTTGTGGGTACAATTTTTACAAGTTGTCTTGTAATGCGTTAATGCCCACAAAGTTCACTGCCGTCCGGGCGTTGACTGGTCTGCCGACTGGACCCATTAGCATCCAACCTAGGACTCTCTTGATGGCATATGGTTCGTGCTTCTTTCCTGTTCGCTGATCGATGATCCAGTGAGCTTCTGGGACGTCAAATCCGATCAATACACCGATATCGTTATTGAAATATGGGGCAAATGACATGCCCCGCAAATGCGACCACGATAATAACTGTTGAGCATTCGGACGAAATGCACGTAATTTGGGCAACGTCTTCACTGACCACCCTTGCTCAATACGAATGACTGTCTCAAAATCAACAGAAACGATATTGAACTGGACAGCTACCGACTCAAACGTGGTCTCTCTATTAAGCGTGCTTAATTTTAGTTGCCTCTGGCTTCCCTGCATTCCAAGCTTGGTAACTAGTGACTCATCGATAAGAGTACAATCCGACCCGTTGTCTAGAAATGAAAAAGTTTGAATGGCATTCTCTCCATAACGTAAAGTAACAGGAATGATGGCTAAAGCAACCTGGGGTCTATCTGTAGATGTTTGAAGTGTATCATGCGGGTAAAATCCAACTGTATGGTGGTTGGTAACGATGGACGCCCTTTCAACGACAGTAGCAGGCGAGTCGGAGTGTAGTAGCCGGTGGTGTTTCCGTCCACAACCCTGGAAGCTACAAGTCCTATTTGATCTGCATCCCCTGGCCACGTGGTTGGCCTTCAAACATGGAAGGCATAACTCCCTAGTACGCACGATCTCAAGACGTTGTTCTATCGGTTTACTGAGAAATAATGGGCACTGATCGGGGAAATGACTGTCCTCGCAAACAGAACAACGGAAGCGAGAACCATACACGTTACCCATGGTCGAACTGTCACTTTGCACAAGATGGGTGTTCCTCCTGACACTAACTGGGTTCGAACGTGTGTTTATTGGTCTGGTACCGTCATACAGTTCAGATTTGAGGCTTATCGCCAGCCCACCGTATCTCATGGAAGCAGCGTCAGCGCGTTCCTCCAAGAATCTTGCCAGATCGGCAAAATGCGGTTCACGATCACGACGAGTTATGATTGCTGCTTCGTCCGCCCATCTAAAGTGTAACTCGGGGAGTAACCTCCGAAAAATCGTTTCGATCGTTCTCCTTGAGTTGAGGTCGGAGTCATAATTCAGTTGCCGAAGTGTTACTTCACACTGTCATCTGCTGAGCTACCTGGACCAGCGCCACAGAGTCGTTGTCCATTAGGAGTGGGCCGTCCAGAAGCTCATCAGTGTGCGCCCTTGCTACCATGTGGTTTTGTCCGAACCGCTTGCGAAGAATTTCCTTGGCGACTAAGTAGCCCCGATCCTATTCGAGAATGGTGCAATGTTGAATCGAGGCTTTTGCAGGCCCATCACAATATTGTATTAGGTAGTCCAGCCTGGCTTGGTTATCAGTGGTCCTGTTCTCGGCGCCTGATTCAAATGCTTTAATGGAGGACCAGTATGACTTAGGGTTACCAGCAAACAGCGGTATTTCTCGCCTGGGTAAGTCTGTTTGACGTTCAGTCGAGCGGTTGGAGACTGGGGTATCAGTGGGTGATATATTTAGATCACCAAGACATTTCGTTCGTATCCATTCCTGTTCAGCGTCGTTCGCTGTTGTATCATTCTTTCAAGTTCCATCCTTTTCTTCACTTCCTGTATGCGGAGTTTCGCCAGCTCTACTTCCAACTCTCTGTCTCCGTGCAACTGTCCCATCNCTCTGCGTTTTACTTCAGAGGTCAGCTGGGTACCACTAGAACTTAACACCCCGAGGTCAAATCAAACAGATAACGACCGCAAACAGCTCGCTAATGTTTCTATAATAGAAAATACACGGATATCAGCAAATGCACATGAATAGACATATGAATGAATATGAAATGTCACATACGTTAGAAATGTTACGTCCGGGGAGAGTTTTCGACCGTCAGTGGTCGAGCACAAACAGAAAATGTCCAAATTCAAGATGACGGCCAATCGACCTTCATGCGGCCACAATTATTTCATCAAACATACTACTCACAAAGTGGGGGAAGTAGGCGGAGAGTGGACTGAAAGTCCAAACAGATGTTACACTATCTACTCTGAAGAATAATATGGTGGAATCGTACCAGATACAATAGAGGATTCGCGCACACTAAAACTTCCTGGTAAAGGATTGTATATTTGAATCCTGTTTGTCCATGTCTTTAACGTATTGATCAACAGTTAAATCGATCCGTTCATTTTCTTGTTAGTCTGAAGAAGCTAGTGACAATCTAACCAACTTATTCCGAGTTCCCTGTGAACTTCATTTATACTTAAGTTTTAAACTTTTTAGTCTTTTGAAGTCATCAAAAGCTTCAAGTGAACATAGTACATCATCACTTGTGCTATATTTGCAGACAGTTCAGCCAAACAATGGAAACATTCAGATCACCTAACTCGATTACCGCCCACTCTTCCTGACATCTCTAGCCACCGATTCTGTGAATTCCGATCAAATCAGACACATATATTTGTTAATTCCGAACCGTAGACAAAGCGGATGTGACAGAACGTTTCCCATGTTGTGCCGATGTTCATTATTAACTAAGTGCTTGATTAGGCCACTTATTAGGGCCCAAAGAGTCATAGGTTGCAAAACGTTTGTACCATCTTGGAGATTGAAATGGAAAAGATTGCCGTATGCGAGTTTCGTAGGAGGCAGTCATCCAATTGATATATTTGTTTGAATTTCCGAAAGAACTAATGTGAAAAAGCTGTTGCAGTATGTCGGTTTAAAGACAAAAATTTCCTTGACCTTGGGAGTAAAATTGTGCGGCGGTATTTGGGGGTAATGAATGAATGAATGAATGACATATCCTCCTAACTTCGGACGACGGCCTGGTTTCCTAAACAACGGGAAGATATTTAGCACTCCACGATAAACCCTCTAATCAACATTGGAAAGTGATAAAACTGTGTACTGCAACTGAAATCTCTACTTTTGTTCCAGTGTCTTCCGAACTGCATGAGCATGACCGAAATGACAAGCCTGATTACTGAGAAATTAGGAGTATCCACAAAATTTGTCCTGCGCTGCATTCCGAAACTGGAGGTGAAGAAAAATTGCCTCCTAGAACAGGCAGGACCCTATGGCAACAGTTTGCGAAGTTATAATCCTCAGCATCTATAGGAAAGTGTTACTACAAGACTGCACTCCTGACGAGCTCCAGCGGGAGCAGAACTCTAATCTAGTGGTTCTTCTAAAAAGGGACTAACTGGAACGTCTACCTGGGGACAGAATTTGCTATAATACGTAAAGAATTTTCACGCTAATGACAGAAATGCCTGACTATCATGAAACAAGGAAATAAAATCAGTCCCAACTTGTGAATGGGTAAAACAGAGGGGTGATGCCTAATCAGCACAAAGTTGCCATTCTTAAGTTTATTTGATCCACGTAACTTCACTACTGTTTCACCAACAAACATTTGAGCATCAATTGAGAGTAGGACGACATTCATAAGACTGCCTATCTGTCCGCATATAATTATGCGCCAATCGACTTGAACTAGAGTAATGAAAGTCTCTACAGTGAGCCTTTCTTGAAAAGGTTCGGGATATGCTCAGTCCAAGTAAACATAAAACTCCACTCTGTTCGCACCTTGGTCTCATTCAAAAAATACTTTCCTTTCGTCACGGCACCCATGCCAATGTGCTCATCGTATTGCACTTTCAACTGTTTCTTCCTCAACGCGTTTAAGAAAGTTCAACCAGTGCTTCCGCGCTAACTATTTGCTCCTACTCACTGCTTAGAAGATATCTCAATGAAAATTCACTTACTTTTGAGATATAAGAAACACATTACACCCTGTCTTCCGTCTTATTCCTTCGCGTATACAGACGACACGGGCAGAACCACTAGCTACGAGGCACAAGCTACCTGTGGTGACACATGTGTGCAAGCCCCTTATGAATCATTTAATTGTGAAAATTCATTCTGAAAATGGGATTCTCAAATACGTACGTTAGAGTGAGGTGCTACTGTGCAACTAAATCATTCTCAATGCACTCCTTCATCGACCACTAGTTATTCTGTTACTGTGTGCAATGTGTAACTACCACCGCATGCCATAAGCAGTATATGTGTATCAATCAGCAGCATCGTCGGATACACAAAAAAATGAAACAGAAGACAACATCTATAAGGCTGGGACTAGTTACCTTAACCTAAGTCGTTCCTCTGAAGTTTGAGAACCGCATCTTTTAGGCGATAATGAATTCGGTGTTCCGCCGAGCACCAGTGAAACGTAGCCACACGGAGTAGTCCACCACCAGTATATGTAATCAGTCCACTTGCCGCGCGACGCCAACAGGTGTCGGAATATCCGGTAGAGGGAGCCAAGCTATTTCCTTTGATCAGTCTACAATGATGAGCTAAATTATGTCGCTGCGGAACTTGGGAAAAATTTAAGTTGAGCGACCAGCGATGAACAAAGGCTAGTTTGACGTGGTAAAATAACTAGCTTCGCAATTTACCAATCCAGCGCAGTAGAGCCTCAAGACCCATTAAGATTTGGAGGAGAATGCTGGTTATGTGTTTCAGTGTCACGAATTTTGTCGTTTTCAGTGAGTCACCTGTGAAGTAAGTAAAGCAGGAAGGAACCTGTCCTGTGTATAACGCTTATCGGTCACTTGCCTGCTTTTGATTGCTTGTGAGTTCTAGACACCGAGATAGTGAACGTTTTTGTTTAGGATTTAGAGGTTCTTAGTATATAGCTGTACCCCGTCTCTTCCTCCCCGTCTCCCCTAACGTTGAGATTGTTCTTCTTTCCATAAATGTTAATCACTGATATATTTCTGTTAGCGATGTTGATATTCCCAGGAAGCCCTCTTACTTCAAAAGCATTATAAATTTAAGTTATCCTGACTAGTTGATCGAACTCCAAACAGGTTTAGCTCTTTTATATGCTATTTCAAACACTTAAACGCGCCATTTGGTCTAATTTGATCCTGCTTTGGCGTCTTTTAACGTGCCATGCATTGCACTGGAATACGACCAGCCACAGATTATCAAACTCATTATTCTAAAGAACGCATTTGTTCGAATTGCACTGAATACAATCACTGGGTGTACACCAACCAATGGTGGACGCACAGTTGACCACAGCTGTCCCATTCCCATAGAATTGTCGGTCGGCCTCTTCCGAAAACAAACACCAGATTCGAGTTTCGCTTACATTAGGGCTCGTCAGTAGTGCATACCCTTGCCACGGTCCGGACTACAACTCCGGTCACGGTGTGACGATCAAGCAACCGTGTTCACCACTGCGCTGTTATGCTGACGTCACATTGGGCACGACCGAACTATCGTACGTGAACACTCAACCGCTTTTCACTGCGAGTGATGATCTGGTTGGCCGATGTTCTCGAGATGAGACATAGTAATTGTCCGGATAATTCCAATCGATGTGCTCTCGACTAGGACATCTCTTGAATTTGAAATCACAAAACGCAGTGATTTGTTGAGCGGTTTTTTATTACTGGTTGTAGCAATGATATGCAAAACTGACGAACTCTAACAAGAGCGAAANCGGTCGGCCCCTTTCGAAAACAAGCACCAGATTCGAGTTTCACTTACATTAGGGCTCGTCAGTAGTGCATACCCTTGCCACGGTCCGGACTACAACTCCGGTCACGGTGTGACGATCAAGCAACCGTGTTCACCACTGCGCTGTTATGCTGACGTCACATTGGGCACGACCGAACTATCGTACGTGAACACTCAACCGCTTTTCACTGCGAGTGATGATCTGGTTGGCCGATCTTCTCGAGATGAGACATAGTAATTGTCCGGATAATTCCAATCGATGTGCTCTCGACTAGGACATCTCTTGAATTTGAAATCACAAAACGCAGTGATTTGTTGAGCGGTTTTTTATTACTGGTTGTAGCAATGATATGCAAAACTGACGAACTCTAACAAGAGCGAAACTCTAGTCTAGTGCTTCCTTTCGAATAGGGTCGATTGGCAAATCTATGGGAATGCGAGAGCTACAATCAGTTGTGCGTAATGTTCAATCTATATGTATACCAAAATCCTCTACTACTCTTAAGTAAAACCATGGAGTCAAATACTGACGTGCATCGATTAGCACGATCAAGCACGACGACAAAAATCAAGCAACCAAATGACACACGCGAAACGTCCAGTAAACCAAACAATATAATTGGATCCAAACTGAACATCATGAGCGCAAGATAAACGGCATACCATCCCATAATATCGAACAAACCTTTGAACAGTTAAAGAGGAAAAACGGGTTGATCCACACATTTGAATGTTGACTGTAATAACAACTTTGATTTTTACTAAGGTAGACTTTCATTAGAGCCTATCCTCTGTGTTTCTCCTCAAAGAGAACAGTATGTTTGAATCACTGCATTTTCCAAAACACTTAGGACTAGCCGAAATACATTATCCTAATTTGTGTGGCCAGTTTAAGGTCTGGTTTCATTACAACGCAAAGAGAGTTAACAAAGTGGCCCGTTTGCTGTTGTGAGTACGTGATTGCTGTATCGCAGATGAAGAAGGCTGGCACAATTAATCGGCAGCAGCACTGTACTGTATCAAAGAGGACAAGTGCATGATAGGAACTGCAAGCAAAAGTAAGTGGACACGAACGCACGGTAAGACGGTAGGCTGTTCAATGTACACTCGCAAACGTAGTTAGCTTAAAGACTGTCTGTCAAATCGGGAAGGTCACGTAACCCAGCCCAACCGAACGTAGACTAGTGCACTGTTTCGGGTACGTTGGTGGTTCATGCAGTCGGGTTCGACGCACAAGCAGACACGTTGTCTGCGTTCGCACACTTAACAGGACAAATACGGTGACCCCACATACTTCTTTATATTATTGATTTTGGTAACAAACGCTACGGATTCCATAAAAATATAGGAATGTCAACAGACACTCACTTAACTTTTACAACGACGGATATAGAAATGTAGATATGTGATGGTTTCACCTCACAGCACCTACTCTCCTAGCGCTACCAATTCCCATGTTCCCTTTGAGTGATCAGCGTAGAGTAGAGACACTACTTGGAGACCGATCTATTGAGAGACTTCCGATTTTTGAGATGATTCTTGGAACTCGTTTTCAGGACAAACTATTTGCAAAAGGGTTCGCACAGGAAATTTATTGTTTGACTGGTAAAAGAATCCCTACCACCTGCTTGTAAGAGACCGATTGAAAATGAACACGTTACACATTACTTTGTAGTTACTTGACCACATTCCAGTAGCATTTTGGTGCCCTTCTGTGTCCACTTTTACCACCTACCAAAAGGCAGATATGCTCTGAAGAAGTCAGCAGGGTCAGTAACGGTTCTATCCCATGTATGCTGTTTGGTCAGCCGACGAGTTTAAGGTATGTCAGCTTTCGGTGATGCACAACTGATCGCACATGACAACTCAAAATAAACTCATCACAGAACGAACCAAGGAACAGAATTGTCCTCAAAATATTCCAGAAAATATACATGAAATCTGGTGTTCAGCGACCGTCTCATTTTGGTTGTTTTCGAATTGTTCTCGCATGCGATCATTCGTGGAGTGCAGTCTTCCTTGAGAGAATCTGGTAGGGAAATAGGCGTACAGTTCAGCAGTTTAGTTCCAACAAACGATTGCCGACGCATTCATTTTCGCTGATCACTGATGTTTCTTGCAGAACATCTTTCAAAGTTCGTTTATCCGTACCTCTCAGACCATGTGAACAATGGTCTTATGAGCAATACATGTTGTGTGTTTATTTTAAGAAATACACTTCGAAAACATCCAAAGGAGTCCATAATACTACCGTTGTTTTTATAACCAGAACGTATTACTAATCTCCTCTGCTTTGTTTCTCGCTAACATGCAGTTGCAATCGGCGTCATGTATTTGTACGGGTTGGGCGTGAAGCAGGATTGGGCCAACGCGTTGATCTGTCTGTCAGAAGCTGCAAGCGACGGCAGTTTGTACGGTAAAGCCACTCTGGCCTACTTCTATTACAAGCGTAAAATGTTTACAAATGCCGCTGTGCTATCAAACAGGTGAGTTCAGTTCCACCTTGATGCTCACATAGGCACAACTTTGAATTTCACGAACTATTAAAATGAAAAACGTTCATTGGGATTTTAAACATTCATCTAGTCTGAGATAAAGATGAGGTTTTTGTAAGCAAATTGTCCTTATGGAGGCTAACAGAGAATTATTAGGTGACTGTAGGACTAACAGCGTCACTTGCTTCAATTTTGTAGAAATGTCATAATTGGAACCAAAGTCGAAGCATGTAAGGTAAACATAAGATGGACAAGCAGTTAAAATTCTATCCTAATCATCGAGATCTTGATCACTTACGACGAAGGAGTACATGTCAAGTTCTGGCAGCTGCAAAAACGACACTCAGCATTCCATGACCACCAGTTATGGGTCTAATTTCAATAGGTATAGATATATACATATCGCTACTAGTGGAATCCTGCTAACAGTGAACCTAATCAACCTAATCTCCAAACCCTGATGGACGAAAGCAAATTATTAAACAAACGATCTGTTTTGCATCTCAGTTTTGTTTAAATTTAATTCCCCTGATAGGATTGGAGGATTCCAATTCATGCTGTTTAAGAAAATAGCTGAAATTCCTCGAAAAATTCAGCTATTTTTTGGACAACCATAAACAGCCCTTTTAAATTTCAACTTAACTTCTGGATATAATACTCAGTGATAGTTGTTGATGCGGAACAGTTCACTAACCAAAACGAAACTGAGTTCCTGGCTTGCACATCAAAAAAACGTTCGTTGCCATGTGAAATACAGGGTGATTTGGTCACGCTAACCCCGGTTTGACAAGAACAGTCATGGCCACGGAGTCCGAATTCGCAACAGTACCGTTCGCAGTCGGTTTTCATCATCAGTGAGCAACTGAAGATCTAAATTTGAAAAGTTGTGCTGCTTGAAACATACTGCCAATAGCCAAACATGTTAACTCAACTTGTGAGTTTAAGACGTCTGATAAAGCCTCCTACACTATGACTGATTAATCACTTAAGAATATACACTGCGTTATGCCGACTGGCACTATTTATTAGGTCGTTGACAAGAATGCAGCTTGAAAGACGAAAATTCTTGGTAACTTCTCAGCTTTCATACTCTCTTGGAGAATTTTAAACATCTGGAGTAGAACTGACTGCCTACAATATACGAACGTCAAATTTAGCGACCATAAGCCCGTATATGTTACAATGAGTGGGCAAGATAGTTCTCAATGGAATTATCCATGTCGATCAAATCGGTGGTTAAGTGGAAAGACATTAGATTCTACCATTTAAAAGCTAGACGTGTTAGCATGCATATTCATTTGTATATAGTGTATAATGGATGTTCGGTCTCTCCGGATTATAGAAGTTTGCGAACTCTCCGGCAGGCGGTTCCCCGCTTCCTTCACTCACGATCAGCAGAACTTTTATCAGTAAGCGATCTTTGTGGTTGTGGATACTTTTCCACTTTTCTACGCTTTCGGATGACCGATGTTCACTTAATGTTGACTAAAGATGACATACGCAGCAATGTATGAATCGTTTTCTAATATTCGATGTTACCGCGTGTCGGTGAGAGTACTTCACTACCCCGTAAACGTCTCTTGCCACGAAACTACAGATGATTTGCAGATTGTCCAATGAAAAGAGGCTTTCTGTCTTTGTATTCATTCCGATAAACATAGTCTGGTAGCTACAGAGATAATCGCTTTCTCTTCACATGTACCAGTCTCTGTACGGTATAGGAAGTCTTGGAGTTGTAAGGATGAAATATCCGTAAAAAGTCCCCGATACATTCTGGGTGTACCGAATGACACGTTGGAATCAAAGGTCTGGTCTTGTAGTCAGAACAAAACTTGCGAGTAACACTAAACAGATATGTTAATAACCAGCACACATCATCATCATAGCAGCCAAGAGCCTGACCAGAAGGAAACTTCATTGAAAAGGTTGAAAATAATAAAGGAATACTGAGAAGAAGAATTGGAAGTAGTATGAATGCACGAACGCCACTGACTGTGGCACAGTGTCATCACGGGAAGTGTTTCTACCCAGCGATGAAAACGGTGAATGTCCGAGGCAAATGTTCATAACCCACCCTGCTTGCAGAGTTAGCATACATGGATCTCAACAGATTCACTTACTTTTCTGGGGCTCCCTTTCGAAGAAGACAGTTCCAGAGAACGTTAGGAGCAAATGGATCGTAAGCAAATTTTGGTTCCAAGAACACTACGGCCATCTGCTGCCCATATGAGTGCCGATGTTCCAAGATCCGTCGCAGGGTAAAAATGTTATCAACACACACTCGACCGGATTGGAATCCTACCCGTTCCTCGCATGGCTGACTTTCTCTGGGCTTAGTGAGATGATATGAAATGAGGCCAGTGAATAACTTGGACGCAACAGACACTAAACGGATGCCTCTGTGGTTGTCACATAGAATTCGCGCATTTTTGCTGTCAATGGACACCAATCACCAGGCACCTATTCAGTTTCCCAAATCGTCTGAAGCAGCTTCGTCAGTTCCTATGTCAACCACTCCCTACCATCCTTGAAAAGAAAAGGAGGGAAAAGGTCTGTTCCACGAGCCTTGTTAGTGAGGTAAGGCGCCTTTGCTCTGCCGAACGTTCTATCCTAGCTCGGATGTTATACCCGGATCCCTGCTGTGCGTCTTCACCCAGTCTACTAGCTCTGGGTCAGGAAGAACATGACTGCGAAGAAATACACTGTAAATACATAGCATCAGTTAGCTTCCAAATATGGTCATTTACAAGTTGAACCAAAATCCGGTTGTACAGGCCACACCGCGATTAAGCGGTCAAGTAGGGTCAATTTCATAGACATTGCACTCTGATTGATTCATCGGACTAGCACGATACCCACACACACCTTCACACACCATCCTGGTTGATTCAATTAGAAAAACTTACACGCCAGTGTTTTGCTGATGACTTGATTAGGTTATTTTGGTGATATTGTCTCCTAACAGTTACGTTTCAACAACTTGGGCGCCAGGGTCACTCCTGCTTCCGACGAAAGGCAGTCTGGAATACAATAATTAACCATTAGGGTCCCATCGTCCACATGATCTGTTCGAGGCCAGCTAAACCATTCTTCAGTGTTCAGCCCACCTGTCAAGTCAGCGCGAATGACTGGTGTTACGTGAACCACATTTATCACACACGGTCTCACTTACACCGACTCGATGGCCAGTACAACCACAAATCAGGGAAAAAAGCCTTCTGCTATCCCAAGGTAAGAAGGCTATATCTCTTTCGACTGCTCAACCAAGCGGTGCTCACGGTCTTTGCGAAAGCTTTTAATCAGCTTGCGTTTAATTTCTTGATGGTCGTCATTGTATTCAGAACCAGGTGGAGTCGTGTGACGCTTGTTCACGAGGTTTATCGACATGACAGAAATGCAGTTCTGTCGCAAATGCACAGCTCTTTCGTAACACACCTCCTCACAGCATGGCTTTTTAGTTGTTGCGATTCGCTCCCAGTGTTTGTTAAGATCTCTCACCTGGCTCGAACTGGGCAACTTGATTACCAGTGCTTCCTGATAATCGTTCTTTACACTCTCCTCGCTCGAATGCCAGCTGAGGAGCTTGCATTTACAGACGTATATCCTCTGGGCAAATGGCAGAACAAAACGGGCGTGCACGACAGCATGGTCCGAGTCCAGGTGGTTGCTTCAAAAGGCACGACAAGATTTAACAGAATTGCGCCATCTGTGACGGACTGCTACATAATCCAACTGTGTTCTCAGCTGAAAGGCACATAGAGGCCTCCATGTAACACAATGCCTTTTTCTGTGTTGAAATGCGGTGCTCGAAATATAGGGACCGTGGAATACACACAATTACATCAATCTTTCGCCATTGTCGTTGCATCATACCGGGACACTAAACATACCTCCTGTTGAAAATTGCTACCTTCCGGAACGAAAGCAAAAGTCAGTCTTCATGGTATAAAGCAAATCTCAGTTTATTGAGTTTCTATTAATTATTTTATAGACTGGACGCATCAGTAAAATGAGGAATTACAATTGGTGCTGATGCTTTCGCTTTCTCACGAGTCGACTCGAATCCGCTTGTAGCTCGTTTGTTTTAACGCGTGACGCACTTAAACAATTTGTTTTATTCCGGTGCTCGTTATAACAAAATCCGATGCTGGAGCAGCGTACCGTGCTGATTGGTCCCCGCGCTGACATACCAGTCCGTTCGCATTTTCGACACTGATTTGCCGTAGTATTCTGCGAATCAATGGTTGACTTAGTATCGATGTGTTTGTCCAATCCAACCCCTTTACACTTCCCAGCCGCTTCTCTTCTGAAGAAAGATAATCAAACTGAGCATTTGAATCGCCCGCTAGTTTTATGATCTCTGAGCGTTCAGTCTGCCTTAGAAAGCCAACGAAGACTTTATAGAACGTATCGTTGGTGACATCCGAATAATTGACCGTTAGAGCATACGCCGATATAATGTGTCCGGGAAGTCGCCAATTCCCCGAAAATATTGTGCGACAAAAGCTAACGAAGTACACTGGCGAGTGACCTTCATAGTTGGCACGGTCATGCGCCAATTCGTCCTTCAATTATTGTGCCAAATCTCTGGCGCCCCATCTATGCGCCCTAACGCTCACATGCCTACATCCCGCCTACGCGCATCACTCTACTGTTTGGCTCATCATTTATCCACCTTTGATTTTACCTTCTGATTGGTCATAAATCTTTTAAATATGATCTGGTTTGTGACCGTGATGTCTTCAGATTGAGTGACATAAAGGAGCTCTGTCCGGAGGCCAGCCTTCTCTCTGTGTTCATGCGTTAACCTTGGGTGGTTGGGTTGGTCCGGTAGTCTCGAATTAGTGCATATTCTGTAGTCCGTTGTTCGTTATCGTTGACTATCGTTCCGTTATACGTCGTTATTCTGTTATCTGTTTACGTGCTAGTAAGACAAGCGAACCAGTTACAACATAATGGAAATGCAACGCTTTGCTGGTTTGGGTTGACAGACTGGAACCCATTAATTGAATCTGACTGCTCATAAGCGACTGTTCACTGGGACCCAATCGAGTAAACATTGCTCTGCTCTGGAACCCAGTGCAATTTCCACTTCAACTTGACCATGATATTCAGATCCGACACCACCAGGCACCCTGAGAGAGAAGCGCTTGGATCAACAGGTATCTAGATGCGGGCTTAAATGGATAACAGCGTTAGAATCGTAGACTCGCGTCTTTGACACAGCGCACATCAAGCTTCAGACTTGAGAGAGTGCTTGCCAGAACAGATTGCTGATCGACTTGTCGAAGAGTGTGGGCGTTGAAAGCACCAATGTTCACCAGTTGTCTTGTTTTCAGGAAATAATCATTATTATTATGACTCAGGAGTCTCTCACTTAGCAGTGAGGGGCTTGCCTAGCTCGAGGGCACAATGAATAAACCATTAAAGTCTGATTCTGAGCATTGGTGCGCGCAGTGGATGTATTTCAAGCTACATCGGCCTTCTGTGTGACACCGGATGATTTTTGACTGCATTGGATAATATGCCCACGTTTACGGTCAACCATTGGGCGGTCGGAGCGCTCATTGTTTGAGGGTGCCCGTTCCACCCCTCTTCTTCCTGACAAGGAAGACAGTAATGCCGCAAATAGTTTTGGTGCATGCCCATAAGATCTTACATCGCTATCTAAGTGCCCCCACTTACTCAGCAGTACGACATACAATCCTACGAGTGCGACTGCTTTTCGTCTGACAGATTCCCTTGGCCTGTCTAACAAGGCTATACCTGGAAGGACCGTAGTCCTAGTTACCCTAGCCCACCAGATCAAAACAGCATACAAACCCGACCACCATGTCAAGGTAACATTACAGGTCAGGGCTAACTCACACTGGGTAGGCCTGATCTATTTCAATGAAAACCACGCAATTTGATTTGATCTAATGTGCAGTACACTCACGTTGAGTAACCTTGACTGAGCAGTGAATTGAGTACAACCACCTCTAGGTAATTCGTTTTTAACAACGGGAGAACGAGCATACGAGAATGGATTGGTCGGATGCGGGATGTTTGTTTTCACTTCAGAGTCAACAAGTAAGATCTAATGAAATACTTGCGCAACGGCACCGCTGGAGAGAGTTTGCTAAAGCCTATGATTGAATCTTTCTGCTGCGATGTAGCTTTTAATAGGCAAACAAAGGACTATTATCTCTGTCTCGATCGTAGTTAATGGGTCGCGTGGTTCTGCTGGAATCATACTGCGCGTTACAAAACGATCGAGATAACAATATATTAGCAATAAAATTTGCCTCTAGATATAGTGTTTACAGAGCGACCGTATTGCTCTAACTGGCAAACAATGGAGAAGGTTGCGACTTTGTCTGGGTTTACTGTCCTACCCGAGTCGCTCTGTGATACACAGCCCGTTGTAAGGAACCGGCATTCTCTTGTTCTAGAACTAAACCTAACAGCTGGAGCACTTAGTCGGATTCAGTCTTCGAAGTAAACGTGATATTCATATACGCTTGATTGAGAAATTGAACCGCATGCAATAGTTCATCGATGGAATTCAACATAGCGAAAACATCGTCAGCGTATCGCTGAGAGAAACACATGCTGCCAATTGCATAACTTATTAGTGACTCTAATTCACCCACAAATAGGTCAGCTAACAATGGTATTTAGGAAATTCGAGTGTTATATACGAGTTTACTGAACTCTGCCAAGTTTTGTTTGAAATAATTTCAGAATCGCCTTTTTTGACGTCAAAGA
The DNA here is from genome assembly GCA_008508345.1 of Paragonimus westermani. Taxonomy (NCBI): domain Eukaryota; kingdom Metazoa; phylum Platyhelminthes; class Trematoda; order Plagiorchiida; family Troglotrematidae; genus Paragonimus; species Paragonimus westermani. Next base: position 29,347 of record QNGE01000903.1, read on the forward strand.
AGAATGCTGCATTGACGCAAACTGCTTGAAAAACTTCTTGGAGCGAGCTAAAGCCATGGGATGTTTCATTTACGCTCGCTGCTTGCAACGGGGTTTGGGTGTCGCGAAAGATGAGGAGTTGGCACGAGAATTATTTAGTAAGGTGAGGTTTAGGTTGCTCCTTCTAAGTAAACACCGCGTTAGTTGTGAATAGTTGGCCGTTAAAATGTTAGCCAGAGATATGAACCCTCTATACTTCTTGCTAAACGTTAATTTTTTTCCAGTTGATTTTAAATGCCAATCCACTGCAAGCCAAGCTTGCAGCCAGTGTAGAATTATCTCTTCTACATTTGGTTCAAAAAACGTCTGAAACTTGAGGAATTCATATTACGGGTCTACATCCCAAAAACGTTGACACAGTGAAGTGACTCCAGCGGATATATGTAAAAATGTTCACTGTTTACACATTCGTCTAAAAGATGTTCGATAAACCTAGTCACCAGTGGTGAACCAACTGACTGTTTGATATTCCTCACAGGCTACAACTGTATGAAATCGAAACTGGAATGGCAATTTTGTTTCATTACGCACTTGCAATTTCCGCTGTTGTTTGTGCTCGTTACGTAGACGGCGTATCCTGAATTTATCAAGCAGGAGGAAAGACTTTTTTCTTATGCTGTTTGATGAAATATGCTTGAGACTGACTGAGCACTCACAATTTCAGGACATCTTATGAGCAATTGGTAATGTGGTTTATTCGTGGCGTTTCACTTTTGAAAAGGAAGTTTCTTCAGACCAGGTGAACCAGTTACAAACATGATGATTGTCAAGGCAGGCTGAATGTAAGCGACTAAACAAAGCAGAAGACATGTCTCACGGATGCAGCATACAAAAGTAGGAGGTCAATATTGGGCTCGCATTGCTAATTACAGCAGATCAGGGGCACGTGAACATTTGAACAGAAGTAGAATCGACATGATTTATCGGATCTGTCGATCAAGAGTCATTTGGTTTTGAGGAAGGTGTTTAGTTGAATCACAGTCTTACTATCTTAAGATCGTTGCTGCAGGCAACTGTCATCGCAAATTGATTCGAGTGACCCAAGACCGGCCGCCATTTGTGACACGGAGTTCAGCCTCAATAAATGAGACGCAATGATTTTGTGAAAAATTCATCGTCCGTTTTATTGAAAAATTAGGTTTCACTAACGTAGAAACAATGGACAGGTGCAGTTTCACTGCATGCGTTGAACGTAGCGAATTAATCTGCTTAGGAATACTCGTCGAGTGAGATACCCTGAGACAGCTTGTTATAGCTTGTCCTAAGACCGTCACCTCTTACTGGGGTGTTTAAAAGTTGGGTTTTTAAACGTTTGGGTTGGGTTCACCAAATGAACGCTTGCGAACGCGTTGAGTTTCGTAACCGCATACAACGGTCTCCGCTCAAACCTACCGTCTGCTGTCAGAATATCTGATCCCGACAGGTGACCGAGGGTGGTTTGTAAACTAGATTGGAAGTGTCTGTTCCGTTATTCCGTCTAAACTGCGGTAGTGAAGGTGTACTAAATGAGGCTAAGTACGCTAGATAAGAATCCTAGGTCATTGGTCGTTAAAACAGAGGGACTGGTGAACAGTGCTAGAAGCCCCCGCCGGTCTAGATCAAGCAAGACTCAGATAATAACAGCATGGCTTTATGAAACAGACAGGTACATGCTAAAAACCTTACACCCCCTCTTAGCATCCGGAGACCTTATCCACTTGTGCACTGAACCAATGGGCATTATCCTAATGAGATCCAACGAGATAATAGTCGTAACTTAACTTAGTGAAAGTCCGTTGTTGTAGACGAGCATGGTCTATTTAGGGATTCCAGTGATGGTGATGAATGCTTCGAAAATCTCACGTGCGATACACGGGAAGATCAGAAGTCGGGGTTTAATTCATTAACACCAATTTACTAGCTCAGCATCGAGACCTTAGAGAGGGGTGTGAACCTTCAGGGTAAACCTGTTTGTCCGTCTGTACGGTGTTCAGCACAAGTATTAGGATATAGGTACAAGATTTCACATACCCGTAACACAAGTGATCTACCAACAAAAAACACTTGAGAACATATAATAGTGACGCAATACAACCTACAGATAGGTGAAGACAGAGACCAATCGATTAGTAAATATGCAAAAAATGTTATTCTACTGAACATGTGTTCCATAGTGAGGGTGACGAGGAGACTGATTGAGGCAGCGCCTTCTCTGCACACACAATTGACTATTGTTGTTGGTTACTGATGAGTAGTCGGGGATTTGGTTTATTTTTAAGTTGACCATCATTCACATTTGATCGCAGCGTTCGCATTCAGATAGACTTTCCAGCCAGCCTCTTTCGAAAAGAAGCACTAGACTCGAGTTTCGCTCTCATTAGAGCTCGTCAGTAGTGCATATCCTTGCCACGGCCGGGATTTGTTGTTGGATTAGCTTTGTTTCTCTAAGTACTATCAGTATCGGATTCTAACCACCCAACAATATATTGAATGGTCTGACCGAGTTAAACGAGTGATTTGCTGGTAGGATGTGCTTGGCGGTCAACGAACTACGGTTCTTCGAATGTGCTACAGTCAAAGGGTCGCCTTTTGACATTGTAGCTAGTGGTCACTCACATCTATGCCCTGCCATGCGTTGATGCTGTCACTGGTCTGTTTTATTTGTGTAGGATTCACTGCAACTGTAACTAAACTGGTGTGTTACGTGGGAGGCAGATTCACGGGTTGCGCATGCACGGTTGCTAAGGGTAGCCAAACCCAGGCTCTTAACAGAACATGCAGTGGAGCGACTTCAGTTTTGGGGCTTTGGCTGTTAGTCGCCTTTGTACTGTATTATCAGAAACTGCGGCTGATACATTTCGGCATTTCCCTTCTACTGTGCGTGTCCACGACGTTTTCTGAGTGACCATCATACATCAGGATCGTTCTATTAAGCATCTTTTGTTCCATTAGTTGACTTGGGGGATATGTGTTTCTGGCCCTGAAACTAAGACGCCACCTAGCCCTCGCTTGTAAGCAACAAGTGAGAGGCTAACGAATTGCAAGCAGTGTTCGCTTCATCTAAGATAAAGATGAACAATTAACTGTGGCGTTCTGCGCTAACGTCTATTGATAAGAATGTCTACGAAAACAGAAAGTGTTGATACCTGTCTGATATGACTGTTTTAGCGGAATCGTTTCAAATGATTATGAAAGAAATTACGTCAGCAGAAAGCAAATTGTCATCCGTGTGCGCTTGTTAAAGAAACAATGGCAGTCCTTTGATTCGATTGCTTTTGAAGCACTCCCAAAAATATATAATTTAGTATGGAGCTTAATGAACGTTCCGCAAGTACAAGATTGTTAGCCTTTCATTGATTTCTCTGCATTCCTACATAGTTTTCTGCGCAAGCAGGAAAATCCAGTAAGGTACTTTGGCTTGCATTTTAACTCGGAGCAAAAATCCCCTGAAGTAGACAACAGGGTATGTGTTTCACCCTCGTCCACTAACGAAGATGTTATGGATACACCAATATACAAAGACAATCCTGAAAATGTGTAGTCGATAAATGGATATGTGTTTGATTCTCATCTCTGTTTTCCTCTTGTTTGTAACCGTTATTGCATATTTATCTAAACTTTCCTGCTTGGTACTTTTTGGTATGCTCTTACTCTCATCCAAACTCGATTGCTCCACGAAGCTCATTTCTCTGTTATCCACTCTGAGAGGTCGTTTCTTGGTTGCTCCATTTTGATTACTTTTTCAGTGGGACAATTTGGGTGTCTGGTTAATCCTCACTAAAGGTGAGATAGCGTTTTGTAATGTTCGTCAGTATTACTGGAGAATTTTCCATCATTTCGGTCGCTCATTCTGACATTTTCTGGAACTTTGGAGATAGTCTTATTAACCCGACAGTTTAAATAAGCGTTATTAAACTTGCCGATTATGAGTCACAGAATCGTCAGTAGTGATTTAACATTCATTTTGTTCTGCAAATCAAATATCTGCATGTCCATTTAATTCACTAGTTGTTCTTTCGTTAGGTTATGAAACAAACCGACTTCTTAATTGCGTTGCCTTTGTTTTGTCCCCATTCCATCACATCCAGAGCGTGACATATGACGCTGCATTGGCTGCCCGATACCAGCGTATGGTGCAACATGGTGACCTCTAGGTCGTAAAAAGCGCCCTTCCCGTCGTAAATTAGAGTATAACAAGTCAACCAAGACCATATACATTGCGTTTATCTTACATCACGATATTTTTCGTACGCTTTACTCGCAGCAATTTTTTTCAAAAATTCTTTGAGATACGATATTTTGATTTAGGACGCTGTAGAACTTACTATGATAGTTCAATGCGATAACACTGAATAAATATTTACTTTTTATTCTGCTTGTTTGTTCTACATAAATGATACAAAACGGTGAAAATGATAGACATAGACAGTGGGGTGACAATACTGTGATACTCGGAATTAGGGACTTCGAATAGCCTTAGGAATCGTACTTGAATTGAAACATCCCACGCAAGTAATAAGGAGAAGACCTGGTACTGGTAGCAGTAAGCAGTTATTATTCATGAATTGAGACGCCGAATTTATAGATGTACAACAGTATTAAAGAAATCACGGTCTGTCATTGGCTGATCTCATTAGCACATGCAACATCATAAACTGTATGTTAATTGGTGGAATACGGAACAGATGAATTGGCGAATAACAGAAGGCACAACACTGAGACCGTTTGTCCAATCCTGATGTCGTATCTTTAACGCGATATTTGGATTGGCCGTTTGTCAGATCTTCTACTGTGTCGGGGTTTGGATAATCGGTGAATCGAGATTTCCACCACAAACACTTTTAACATTGTTGTCAATAATAAATTATATACATGAGCAGTGTTTTAAGTCAAGTAGATCGGGATCAGAAAACATACAATTCAAACACTAACAAGTTGTGATTACGCAATCGCTACCATACCATACTGGACGTCGCATACAGGAACTCAGCCGTGAGCCTAAAGAACCGACTACCAAACATCCAACAGCTACCAGTAATTTTACGGATACCGGAGTCTTGATGGATACGCTGATTCGTCAGGAAAAAGTGTCTCGATTGTGGCCTCCCATACCTTTGCGTTTGAACACAACTAACAGTGACGTTGTGTTTGTCCCAAAGGAAACTAGGAAAGAGCATAAACCCTGGGGGTCCAATCGAACTGGGTATGTTCCCAATATGTCTGGGTTAATAAAATGGCTGTTCGTTTGTATTTCATAGTTCACGGTTGAGAATGCACAAAAACATCCAATAAGCATACAGACTGTTTTCTGATTCGACTGTTTCGACGCATCAAAGGGATATAATGGTAAGATCAAGAGTTATATACAGCATGCTTCCCCAGTTACGAATTTGAACAGTGAAATCAGAAGACCGGTTTAGCAAGATGGTAATACCATTTCGTATGTTCTCGTCAGTTGCTAACACATAACAGCGGTGAGAATGAAAAAATATTTAAGCGAATTAAGTTTATACATCAAGTCAGTGTTTACACTAGTCTGTCATTGGGCAAAACCATGGCAGACAGAGACTCAAGGTCAACAGCTTTCGCACACAGAGGACCGGCTTGCTACGCGTGACTAGCGGCGTTTCAAGTGACCTAAGAATGGCAGGCTTGTGATGACGCATCAATACGTGGAAATCGTCTGTCGGGTAGACCACATTGTTGTGAATCCAAAAGGCGGACGACACAGAGATTACTTTATTTGAGAAAACAACACACTATTTAAGCGTCTGAACACGACTAGAAACGGAAACACCCGTTTGCACACCATACTCTTCTGAGGATACTCCAGTCGCTTTAGACACCATGTATCAGTTCCGTCATGTAGCGAAAGCCATTATATTTCACTCTGCCCTCCAACGATCCATCCCGTATCTCTGCCGTATTTTTCACGCGATTATCTCGATCCGCGAACTTCTCGATCCACGCTGCTACTGAATAGTGGTGTGAGTAGTATAGTGCGGCCATCTATCCTCACTACACTCCTCCCCCCGCAAAGATTGTTTCAGTCGTTACACAAGGCGCTCAGTCTCTCTTCGTTCACTTGACGGTCTGCTTGCCGGCCTCGGTGCTGTTGACACACATGGTGTGCATCCTCTTCTGATCTGGGTGTCAAACCATTTACAAAGTTGGCTTCCGTGCACTCGATGTTCACTTCTCTCATGCTTTATCAAATACACTGGGCTACGACGTTCAACTACTACGTAC
>QNGE01000903.1:48828-59270 GCA_008508345.1 Paragonimus westermani
CCCAACTCTGATCGTAAGCACAACTAAACTAGCTAGCACTCCGGTAAGCTAGACACACCCATGAGTCAGCGAGAAGATGGCTCGATTAAGTGTTGTCTAGAGGAAATCCACATGACCCGACCAACGCTTGAATTTCACCAGCTTCACACTGGTTCAACATAAACCAGTATCAGTAAATAAGTAGTTAAGTTCTCTAACACTTTCTTTTGGTAATCTTCTTGATTCAGAATCACTGTGATGTAGCCTTTATCGGCCTTAGTGATGTGAATCGACCGATCCTTCTTGATGAGACCAAGAGCATACTGTTCTGCGTTGGTTAGGTTCGAGACAGCTGGCCGTTGTCGTTGCAAAACGCTTGCAATTCTGAATCGTGCTTCCTCCTCAACACATGTGGCTAGTTTGCCTAGAGCAGGTTTAATTTTGGGAATTATATCTATTGGCTCAGGTTGCTTCCGTTGGATGTTAAAATTGAGTCCTTTGTAAGTAGGCTTATCTCGTTCATATTGAGTGGTCGCGATGAGAGATTCACAATTACGCCTTCTGAGGGTCACTGTGTTACCGAATGTCGGACAGAAGAAACATAATTTAATCTTCCGAAAAGTTTGTCAAACTTTCTTTTCTGGCGTTCATCTGCTTTCTTGAAAAACGTCAATTCACGCTGGTTAATCGGTTCCTTGGCAGATGTCCGTATATCGTCGGGTAATACGTGATGGATCAGTTCATCTAAATTGGCACAGCGAAAACGCATACACTCCAGGTGATAAGTAGTCGAGTGTACGCGTTGCCTTATTCCCAATCTGTTTATCAATTAGTAACTAAGCTTCTCGAATGAACAAGACGAATCTGTGCTCATGACAGTCTTGCGGAGGAACCAGACTTAATTACATCTGCCTTACAATCAAATCGTTGCTTCAAAAAGTTCATGGGAAGGCACAGTAGACAAGCACCATCCAAAGAGGTGATCACTGTAAAGTTGCCCTTCACGGGTGATTAAATCATGCAGCAAATAGCATGATGATTCAGGAATTCGCCTAAATGAATATTTAACGTGGTTGAAGTATGGATGAACGCTCGGACCCAGAAACTACCTTCAGTCAAAGGAGACCAGTCTATCGTTGCCGCCTCATATTGCGTTTATCAATTCACAATTTACTCTTGAAGAAGTTAAATGGGCAGAAACGAAAGATGTTTGACCTCCAGAATGAAAAAATATTTGCCCAAATGGATGCAAAAGCCTGTGTTGCTAGAAAACGGTAGTGTTCCATCAATCACTAGACACGTACTGACCACTGGTCACGCTATCGATCCAGCTTGTGCATTCAGAATCCTGTTACGTCATTCCAACCCAAGATTCCTACAGTTTGCTGAGGCGGTCGCAATCGATAGCCTCAAGCCAGCTTTGTGTATTCAGAAACGACCGTGCATGAAGCTGATACCTCCCAGAATATAGCGACCTACTACAACCTGCTGGTTGATTATCCATTCGGAAGTGTTTGATAGAAAAAACGGTTCATGTTAATGTAAGTTTGGTACTAACGAATCAATGCTTGTATCTACCAGTTTTCCTGTTCTACCTATTTCGTTCAAGCATCATTATCACTTATCTACGCCCGAGCGCTATACAAATATTAAAAGAAAAGAAAGCAAAGCCTGCAGTGCTCACACTACGCAATTGTAGAGCATGACTGCCCTCACTATCGCCACAAAAACGTGTCCATCAGACCATAGAGGTGCGCTCCTTTATCGTCAACAGTATTCAAAATCAGCGTAGAGTTGCCTAACCTGAGAGAAACGAGCTACTATTTCAATTACAATACCCTACCGTTGATAAAGTAACATACTAAGCAGATGAACACGCCGACCTATGTAAGTTGTTTAAAATAAAAACCTATGTGAACATTGCATCTTCACATAGGCACTTGAAGCTACAAATTGCACCCCGAAGCACCTAGCGATGAAATAGGTCACGTCCAACGATACCTAAAGGTTTTCTTTGCAACTGAAGCATGTGGGCATCAAAAAGAAAGATGATAAACATTGACATAGACACAAGTTCACTTGGGGTACAAAACCAAGGTGGATAAATGAGGCACAGAGAAGAAAAACAAGACGGAATGCAACTGTACAGTTAATTGTCACAACACGGGGGATATGACCAAACATCGAAAACAGGCTGCTTGAATCAACAGCTCACGTAAACATAAATACCTATTTAACGATAATATCACGAATACACTGATTACGGCAGCAGATCATGAAATAGCACATTATGAAGCAAATACCAATGTACAAAGCATTCGAATAGAGAAACGGCGAGAACGCACGGAAATTCGACAATCTGACGGATACAGGCTTGCCACTGATTGCAATAGACTGCTTTGTTTCAGAGCTTCTCTAATCGGCGATGTAAATGGTCGCCCATTCAACGACCTGGCAAACAACATCCACGAATCTTGTTCGAAAGGCGGTCGAAGTGTTCATCGCACAAGACCCTATCATTGCCTGGCCGGCGCATTTCCTTCCATCAGCAGCTGCAATGGACAATGCGCGCTGCGACAAACATACGACCGTGCTGAGTATTGGCACCAGTTAACGCAAATCGCGAATTTTCACCTCCACAACCAGCCGCCTCGAGCCGGTAAATGCGCCTGGACGTACTGTCGTGCTGTTCGCATAATCAGGCCGTTCTATACGGATAACCAGCGAAGGCAACGGTAGTCGAATACCCAGAGCCTACATGCAACTGCCGCTCATACAAGTCCTGTTTCTGCCTCGTGGAGCGAGAACGAAGGTAAACTCACAACACACCACCACGCCATACTACCATGGTACACCGTTGGGATGACATAAGTGACAAAAATCGGCGAATGCATCGCGTACTTTTGCCACAAGCAGGAACACTCTACCAGCGATACAACCAGATGATGACATGGCAGTATCTAGATCGGTGAAGCGACCAACTGTCGAAAGTGATCTAATTGCAACAAAAACGGGTTAACGGTCAACTCAACTTGACAAAAATTTTGCACCCGCAAGGCGCAAAATGCACACCAATTAGACTGTCCACGTCTTCTAATCGATTCAACATGATGCGCGCATTGTCGGCGGAAGAAAAATATCATCAGCACATTCACTAGTAGTAAGCATAATGCCAGAAGGAGGTCCTACTTTGAAATCACTTAAATCTCTGAGTGCCTTTTCCAGGATAGAACAGTCACATAGTTGTGCAGGAAAATTTATGTAGGATATCTATGTAGAATGTCGTCTGAAGTGGACAAAGCTGAAGATGACCGCCCATAAAAACCCATTCTGCCATCTGAGAGGGATAATTTGATAGTTTATTGACGCAAACAGCCCAGAGGGCAGGTCGGACAACCAAGTTAAACCACCCTCATGTCCAAAAATACCGTTACTGTTGCTGGGAAAAAGAACATTGGTGTTCCGGCGCCTGATACAAAATTGACACACGCTCAGTATACTCAAAACTAGCTCAGAAACCTGTCTACTCTTGTTATTTCTGTTCTACTTGTGCTTCAAACGCCATCGCATTACGAAGCCCACGAATATACTGGATGTGAGGAAGAGGGATAGGCCTTCAATGACTGTAACGTGGTTTTCAAACATTTTTCGAACATGGGAATGACTTCAAAAATATCACTTAGTAGGCATCCTTTCAACTCCCTATGGAACAATGGTAAGTAGCCAGTTTATAAGACAACCTCTTAATATTAGTTTCAAAAAGGGCCGTAGAAATAAGGTGAGGACGTAGAGCTTCATCACAGTTCAATTGGGATTCCAAAGCCATTTTGGCTCTGGACGGAGGACTATCGGTACTGTCGTAACTAAACGCTCGCATCCATCAACCACAGTCAAATGAGCTTGCTGATACCAGTTTACTTACCCATCAAAGTGCATAGTCGTAGCAAACTCGAAATTCGTGAGACATCTTTCTAAAATGCAGTCTTGAAAACACCTTCTCGATGCCACCGTGACCAGAAATCAAGAGGAACAACATTCGGCTGCTCACTTATAAAAACATCTTTTTCAGCACTCTGGCTCGTTCGACTAAGTAATACGGCCCTTGCACAAAACACTTCCTGAGTTTGTGTTTCAGTTCATGAAAGGCATTGCCATTTTGGATTCAGGAGCACAATCGATGTTGTCCCACTGACTTCAACGAATCGACAGAAATGCACTGCTGCCGTATCTGCAATGATTCATCAGCGCGGACTTCTTCACAACTGGTTCGCACAGCTGCTGAGAGGTCTGTTTATTGTTAGTTAGGATCCTTTCACTGCCGCCACCTTGTCAGTTTGACTTTTAATGCCGTTTCATAAGCGCTTCGGTAAATCCCAAAAATACCATTATACATCTGAGTGGATAACTCCCGAACAAACAGTCAAACGAAACAGGTAAAAACAATGGCATGGTTAGAGACAAGGTGATCAGTCTAACATGAGCGGCGATCTTTGGCGAAGTGATTTTACCGGCATTCGACGACGATATGGCTGATTTTCCCCAGTGATTAGATTGCATAAGAGTCTGTATGTAATTTATTGTTGTTTCTGTGCTGGAACGTGGAACTCGATACACAGATCGTAAGAACTGCCTATTCACAACAACCGAGTATTATTGCCGATGATTCGCGTTCAATATCCTTGACGTATTTACCAAACAACTCACACAAGATGGGACGACCACGTGAGCAAGGCGGCAGTTCGCCAGTGCGTACGGCAGAACACGAGTTGTGTGACCAATTGGTCAGCTAGTAGGGGAGCCTAAACTGTGACAGCCGAGTTATGTACTCCGCATGCCAGCAGGGCGTTTACCACATCGGACAATACACAATAAGACCATCAACAGTTGGGTAAGACCACGTGGTGGTTAAGCAATGAAGTGACCACAAAATACGAAGATTCTGATAGTTCCGTTGAGTACAGTGGGTAGGTGTCACCCAACCGCTTTGGTCCTCATTCAAATCGTCAAGTACAAACGTCGTTCCAAGTGGTTTGGTGCTACGGTCACTGACGTGCCTCCATAACGCTAGTTCTACAGTCCAACGCTGGTTCATTCAATTTTACCGCTGGTAAACCTCTCCTTGTAGGTTTTCGCACTTCGCAGTTGCGTTAAGCGGAAGCTCGAGCCACAGCACATTCTGGTTGAGCGCACGATCACTCTAAGTAAACGAACGAATAGAAATGACTAATTTGTTCATGCCACAAAGAAGTGCTCATCTGTCTTAGATCAAAAGATGGCAACCAGGGAGTATTCTTAAAAGCAACCAAGCTACTGTTCACCCGACATAAGCAAATGTGACACAAACCCCTTTTTGGTCGGCGTCGATCGCCATTAGTTAAAGGACGAAGTCTGATGATACAGAGGCGACCATCCACCGCGATCCATTCGAGCGAGCCTGGCTCTGCCTTGGAGCAAAATCCAAAACCCACTCCAGCTCGACAGCGACATTCGGCTTCATCGTCTGCAGAGACCCTGTTGAAGAACCGTTCATCCACAGCACTGTCCAAAAGTTAAGTCAAGTAAATGACAATGCTAGGATCCAAAAGGCGCGATTCAGAGAGAACACGTTACATTTCAGTCTTAAAGATGCTCGCCAGAGCAGCATATTGAACTATTTACCGTAGCGTGCAGACATGAAGTGAGGAAAGATTGCCAAAGTTTACTTTAGAAACTGAAGAGAGGGAGGGGGGAGATGAACGTTGGCGCACTCGTCTTTTGGAACAACGATAACTTAGAACAGCTTCCGACTGCTTACGCTGCAAAAGGGCATCGGCTTGAAAACCCCCATCAGGAGCCTCTGACTCAACTTTAGCTTCAGCTAATAACCGAAAATGAAGGGGCTCAATGATCAAAATAATGTGGTTCTGAACAGTAGCGTGACTAGCATGCGCAATCGAAACTACATTAAGCCTCCACGAAGTGCTGTAAGCTTTTTGACCTGAATAATGCGCCGGTGGTCGCAATCAACCGCTCTGAGTGTTCTTTCTTAGTCGGAAAACAGCTGAAAAATAGGTCTACTGCGCGTTCACCACGGCACTCGTGAACGCTGAGGAACGCGACATGCAATTTAGTAGGTATGCTTGTCCTTCTGTGACAAGAGGTTTGAAGAAGTTGCTTGTTCGCGACGAACACACTGGCAGACCCGTTGTATTTGGCTGTCGTGGTCTTCGCCAATTAGTCTTCATGAGGTAGAATAGTCACTAAGACAATATGGCAGTTCGTCAGCTCGTGCTGTGGAAAACAAAGGCTACCCATGTCGCAGCCAAGCTACGCGCCCAGTTTAATTTCACATCAACTATATGCCTCCAGCTGAAAGGCGTACTGTCTCCCACTGTGTATATCATGTTCTTCGTTTCTGTGGAACGAGCTACATAGGACGCACTGCACGGTGATTATCTAAACGCCTTCAGGGGCACCATCCGGAGTGTCTAACTTGGATTAGAAGAGTATTGCTCAACTTCGATCGCCGTGAACTTAACGCAGCCCAGCCACTGGATTAAACTTGCTTATTTCGTCCGGCCTACCAATTCTGCGGTGAGCAACCAGAGTAGGTCGAGGGCCGCCTGCTGGTAATCGACATTCGCCCACTCTTTCACATCATGTACTTAATGTTTCGTCGAAACGCTGAATCTCCCATGGTCATGTGTGCATTTTCAGATTGAACAGATTACGCAGTCATGGCGGTTAACCAAAATGTGAACGGTTAAAAGTAAGGTGTTACACAACTATACCTCAAAAAGACTCCACTCTTTTGACATTGATGACATATCCTCCGACCCGTTGATTTACCACCTTTTACAAATGTTAAACCGTATGAATGTGCTTCGTCTAGCCAGATGAGGAACCACTGAAAAGCCTGCTTGCAGCACGTTTTTGTCACACCTAAGGCCGGCTATATTTATGCAATTGATCCGCTAATAACGTTGCACATTCTGTAATGGCTGGGTGACGTACTTCGCACTAACTGTGAATATTACTTGATTACAGTGACACAAGTTAGCAAGCGATACCCAAAAAATCACGTGGTCACGGACGCTCTGATTACTCAGCCGAATGAGAAAGGTGGGTGGGTGGATGATGACAGATGGCGCCTGTTTGATAGAGAACTTCCTGGTCACTTAAATCGTCGCGTAAAAACGCAGTCCAAGATAGTGACGTGCCGCAGTCAATAACGTGTCTGTATCCACTATGCTTCCAGTTCCCTAATTTATCACGTTTCTGGCAAATTCTTCTCACCGGGATATACCACCAATCTGTTAAAATTAGAATGACGGCCCAACCCACGGTACATACCAGTCAGGCTCATGACAATTATGAATGAGTCCAGGCATCCGGTTCCTGTTGAACAGGTTAATAGCAAATTCCGCCGTCAGTCACTATCTGCACTAAAGTTCGTATGTTTCAACATGTTCTTGAAAGATATCAGTTTATGATTGCTGCCAATCACAATCTATCAATAAAAAAACATTTGCAAACGATTCAACCGTTATTTACTAGGTGAGGCTTGACGTCAGACACTTCTATTCCAATTTTCACCATACGCATGCTAAATAAACGACAGAGATAATGATGGTGCTCAACCCTCATCGAGTGTTAGCGTTCGTTGGAAACAACCGATCGTTTGACGTCCAGTATGCCTACAGATTTATGCATTATTATGTATAGATGCAAACTGTGTAGTGCATATAATACAGTGTTCACACAAATAAACTTTGTAGTGACCAGCGATCGTGTGGCTTCTCTAAGGATCCCGGCTGCAACCGTGGTTCTGTATATGCGCGCTATGGGGGGCCCGATACGAATCCAGTATCACTTTCTCCAGCAATGCAACTAATTGCGTAGTAAATTGTTAGTAGACGAGGGTAAAGCGCATACCCACCTGTCCGACACAACACTTGCGATCAACGGTAGTGACACTTCTCACGAAGTTCAATTGATACACCACAGATCTAAACATCTTGGTACCCGCACCATGGTAACACTCACTGACAAAAGGAAGGTGAAGGGAGCATGCGTTTATGGAGACCATCAACCAGCTAAATTGCAGCCACCCGTCAATTTCGAGTGATTGTTGTTTATCAACATCGCCATGCTTTGGGTTTCCAAAAACCACTGTCGCCCGAACTGATCATACACCTGCGTTTCATGGGAGACTGAAAAGACGTCTCCTGAATAGGGCTTATCAAAAGTTAATCCCGATTTTAAAAAGGTGTTAGGAACTTATGGGACATCTAAGAGGTGTTGGTCTTGTCTCTGGCACATTCAAGATGCATACGAGTATCACAATACAGCAGTTTTGGAAACAGAAAACCAGATATGAAAAGAACAAGAGACTTTCCGGCCTAGGTGCGAGTGTATCAGTTATATCGCATTCTAACATTGTGACAGACAATGGAGCATCAGCGTTCATTTTTCCGGCCAACGGTCATCGTACGTTTTGGGCCCAAGAGCTGACCTTGATCCAGTTACTCGATATTATCTTCGGGGTTGTCTTGATCGTATGGGAATCCCAGTGAATTAGCCAAACTGTTGAATTTGATGTATGCTCGCCCCGAGTGCAGAGCGCACATTTGGTGGCAACTAGCTGGTACGTTCTCTGCTGTATGTGACGCTCGATAGCCTTTCGGCACCCTCTCTTACCAACTCCGTGATGGGCGGCGTTGTGGAAGGAACACCAGTAGGTCCTGAGGATCTCGGAGTGGAAATCCCTGTCAAGTAGTAAGTTGGCCGATTTCCAATACGCAAACGACATCGCTTCAACTGGTTTTTCTATAAAGAAAATGCTAAGCTGACCAAGTATTATGGCTGGCCTGCATGGTATGCATTTTGGACCTGCAAAGTAAAGACTGGGCTAGCATTGATCCCACATTTATTACTGCAGGCAGGCCGATGGGGAACGTCGCTCGTTTTACTTACCTGAGTAGTCCAATCTCACCACAATGCTGCATAGAACAATCGCCAAAATTCGCCACTTTGACGTCGTCCAGACGTCTATTTGTCAAGTGAATGCAGGGTTCACAATGCGCGTGTATACGATTGTTTTGTGGATGGAATATTTGGCCCATTTGTGAAGATATCGGCAAACCCCCCATTGTGTGATCAACGTTGTCCCCTCCAGTGAGCCCGCAGAAAATGGGCTGCTCGTGTGAGCAAAACGACAGTATGTCCACGCGTAGCTGGATAATACACAAACAAGCGACCATTAACAGACGTGACGAAAATGCAGTCTTTCCTGGTCAAGTCATGTATTCCGTATATCAATGGGACGTATGCCGCATTGTGTATTGTTCAGTTTGGTTGCTGATAGTTAAAAGAAACCTCGAAGCGGTTAAACGATGACGCGGTCATGGACCGTGGAGGTATTGATCGCCCGATGAGCAATGTTGGTAAGTGCCGTCCACTCGATTGAGAAGTTTAAGGCAGTCCACACCGTTGGCGAGAAACACTGCGGCATGGTAGTATGTCAGAGCCAGTGTCGGGGTCATATCCACGATATTTTTAAGTTTCCCTCAAGAGGCCTCTTTATTTAATCTCCTCCATATGGTCGCACTTAAGCAGTACTTCGCTATTTTGCGGACTATTGTCGAGACCAACGACAGACTAAGCCATGTTGTTCAACGGCACGGCTTGAGGCTGAAAATGATGACGAAGGCGATAACCTTTAAATGGCACGGCCCATCATCCTGAATGACCAATCGCCTCAGTCGATGATCCGAAGTCGTTCATATTCAAGATAGTAACGTTCAGAACATTTATCGGGCTTACCTAGATTTCTCCGTTCAACGTAAGACCGTTTCACAACTGGCTACTGAAGGTGGTCCGTTCATAAAGCCGGAAGTAGTCATTTTGGAGGGATTCTTATTGCATTAGGTTTCCATCGGTCTTGAGCTAAGGCGACAAACAGGTGATCGACAGCCTTCATAGGCAAAGTAAGGCAGCACTTAGTAATGCCGACATGTAGATATCCAAGGCCAGCACTACCCACGGTCGATTATCTAGAGGGCTGCTTCATTGCCACGGACAAACTAAGTTGTAACACCACTTACGTTGAGTGTATTGCACGTGTCATTTCCGATCAAATCCCGTCCGTTTACAACACGCTTGCTGAGTTAACGCAGTTTTGACGTCCAAATTCTATCAGACAACGTCGATGAATACGGTTACCGTACTAGCAGTTGAATTTCCCAATCTGTCTCAAGGCTTCCGTAGACCGTGGCCAGATCATCATTTGGTCACCATCCGATTTCCTGTAAACAGCGGCTACGTACGTTTGCACAGGCTGAGATGGTTAGGTCATGTATTAAGGATGCCAGTTAGTCGTCTTCCACACCGAGCACCGTTCGCTGACACTGCGACCGACTGGTGTAAGGTGCCAGGTGAACAGATAATGACCTGGCGTAGGGAAATGAAGTCGTTCACCAAGG
>QNGE01000903.1:66804-79125 GCA_008508345.1 Paragonimus westermani
ACCGACCCCCCTCCACCCCCGAACTTTGACATTCCCTATCACGTGCAATCATTCTTTGCGCGTATCACCCTGTAACTGTGATCAGTCTAAAAGACGTGATATGTGATTTTTCCTCCCTCGCTGCAATAACGAAGGCCTGTGTAATACTTACTAGCCTTCTGGGGGAGAGCTATGTAGCGACTATACTAAATAATATTTTGACAGTCGCATTCATTGTAGATTTTCGATGATTTTGGTTTTTTACCTACTTTTGTTTTAGTCAAGCTACCCATTTTGTAACATCCGGCCCGGGGCTAAAAACACAACTCGCTCCGTGCCTCGCTAGCTTGACGTGTCTCACTGTACTCTCTATTTTCCAGGGGTCGGCAATAATACACGAAGTCAACGCGCTGAGACTTGGTTTTTCATTGTCGATCGATTGTCGATAGTGATAACTGACAGGGTTTTATTTTGTTGGATCAGTTCCAACAATAGTAAAACGCCATTTGACGGTACTACGACAGGGTGCACTACATCATGACAATAGCTTCAACTGTCACCAACCGGTTCACACGGGCTCCCGGGCCGTGTTCGGTTAATATCCGCTACTCACGGGCCAATCTGGGAGAAGTGCGGATCACAGGCCCGAAAGAGTACGATGGGTACACCGGGCACCTTGACACCTAGGAACCAACTTGGTCACAGGCAACCGCCTTACTCTCACTTGCAGCTCGGTTGTGTTGTTTGCANAACAAAAACGGGCAGAGGGTATAGTTGACAAAAAACACCCTAAGCGTGGAACAACATGAGTCAGCCAGAATCTGAACTGATGTGACGCATTGGGGCAACAAGCTGACAGTGTGCTTGCCTAATCGATTGGAATAATTCTGAAACAGAGCGAATTCAAAACGGCCTAGTGATTAACCGCTCAAGAATTTCCTCTATTACCAAGAGACGTGTCGACCGATGATATGCGTGACATTCTGGGATTTGACAGCGCAAGTGTCCGACCTCCAGGTTCAGGGTTTGCTCTCAACACCACGGAAGCAGCTGCAGTCTTTACGGGTGTTACGTGCAACGGGAAATTTCAGACTTATTACATCATCCGCCTGCAGTAAATTTACTCACAGATGACCCGTTTTACGGATACGACGAAACGTTCACAAGCACTCTCCCAACGTCTTCATGTATAACCGTTTTACCTAGCAACGCAGTGCACGGAGTCCATTTACAAATAACTCCTCAGCTTGTTTGAAAAACTATGGGGTAAGATTTTCTGTTTGACACCAAGCAGGTCTAAGAGACTACGTTACATCTATGGGCCATTGTACCATAGACATTAGCAGCCACTTCCTGCGGTATCCACAATAGTTGGGCTCAATAGGAGTAGATAATTCGATGGTGACTAAACCCGCATCAAAGTTTAGTTACCAACAACTTGGCGTTAAGACTGATGTCCGGCAAATTGAAGGGTAGAAAACGTACGAATGTACGACCACAGTCTTGCAGTGTTCCAGTATGACGAACAAAACGAGAGGCCAAGCAATTTAAAGCCAACAGAAGCACGACTTACTTCGTACTAGACCTGCTAAAAATAGCACTGGTAGTGTACTGAAGCTAGCCATCAAAAACAATTTAATACGACCGGTGATTAGCAGAATTTTGCAACAATGGTGCACCACTGTCAATGTAAGCTGAAGCCAGCCCAAAGTTACAACCTATACGCGACCTTACACCGGTCAGTCGACTAACTTGATATTCGTACTACCGACTACAATGTTCACAGGCTACCCATTTCAAAATTCCAAAACTCCACCCTCTAACACAACCAAGAAATCGATCCAAAACATATTTAAGAGGATAAGGGGGCCAGCCACGCAATCTTCACGTTTTAAGCAGGTAACAGCTTTGCAGTAGTCCAGTAGCACAAAGATTATTTTATTGAAATACACACTACGTTGAGCAGCGTTTTGGTGGATATTCAGACACCCTCAGATTGATAAGTGCAATAAATCCAAAGGATACTGTTCTATACTGAGCGTAACATTTTACTTCCCCAACCAACTGATCAAATCAGCAAGCATCAGAAATCTCCTCACATGCCTTCTGACTACATTATAAAGCTTAGTCTGTTAGACTCTCAGCGTCCGATCCTTCACTGGCCGGAAATCATAGAAATTTGCCGTTCGATTTATTTTTCGTGCTAATCTATCTTATACACTATTCTTTCCCCCTAGTTCTTCTATTGCACTTACCTCTGATACCGGGTGCATGAAAGCGACCTCTTAGCGATAAGAATCGGTTAGTGGTAATAGTGTTAGGTTGTTTTGCAAACCATACACTTGACCCTGTCATCGAAGCCACGTTCAGTAGCTGCTTACTAACGAACAAGCTGTAGGTAGCGAAGTGACTTCCTGATCGTTGACACCGGCTTCCGTTGCGGCCGTGATGACCCCCGAGGTACAAGTGAACCAGGATTTCTTTGAAGACGTTGGGAACTACTTATTTGTCGATACATTCTGTCGTCAGAAACCGTAATTGACAAGCCTAAAACAATTCCTAGTTTTCCCGAACTAGGCAGTACCTCGGAAGTCAATTTATTTTCCTAAAACACCCGGAGTGAAACGGGGAACCAAGCCAGCAGAAAAGGTCATCGGCACGGCTAGAGCAAGGAGGCACTGGGCAGTGAAAACCAAGATAATTAAACTGGAGACCGTTCACCCAATGCATGGACAGCGATGACAATGGCACTGGCTGATTCAGAACTGCCACCGGGTGCTCACCTCTTGAGTGATCAGTCCAGTACAGTGACTAATCAATAACTGTGGTTCTCAACTGCTGCTGGCAGTGACTCCCAACGGGCCTGCCACCCAGATGACTTAATGAATCGTCCGCTTTGGACGATAAACGTACGTGTCAAGACCGAATCACATCCCGAGAGGCTAAAACAGGACCTTGGAGATGGAACATAGCGTGAGGTGATCACCTGACGAGTCAACGGAAAATGACATACCAAATGGAGTGGTTAACTCAGCTTCGCTGGAAAACGGCAAATCTTGTAGATATCGTCTGCGTAGTATAAAAAGTCAGTCCCTGTCGACAATCTCGAGATACCCTATCAGTCGTTCAACCCTCAGGCTCAAGTTTCACCGGACAAACAGCAGACGTCAACTGGGGAGTCTAGAATGTAGTCAGCTGTGACCGACTCTCCAGACGGTGTGGCCGACAAGCAGGGCACTCTAGTTTATTGGAGTGTCGTTACTCACAAACCGTCCGTGAATGAAACCACGGAGAGAATACTGGAGGTGCTTAATTTCTCCAGGTTTCAAGGCAGAGAACACAGGGATCACGCTGGTCATTCACGCCGCACAACCTCCTACGTGGGTGTTTAATTTCGCATCAAAAACATCGTCCGACTAATCGACCACAGCAGGATACAGAGGCGCAATTCCTAAGCCATCCATTCCATATACTGATAGTCGCTTTCCTACGCAAACAACATCTCCGCCCGTGAGTAGTTCCCACGCAAATGTGTAATGCTTTGTGTGAACGCCCTTACCAGTGTTAGCCACCACCTGAATTAAAGACGCGAGAGCCAAAAGTGACAGTGAAACGGCCAAAGTGCGGAATCGGACGAGGTTTGTAACACCAAGCAGGGAACTGCGGAATACATATTTCGCAAATCCAAAATATATACACAACAAGACTTTTATATTTGGAACGATTACTTCGTGCGCATCGACTTAACTATCTTCAACAACTCTTCACGCTTCTTCTTCGCTCGACGAGTACCGCCCACTCTCTTCTTTGCGAACTTCAGGGCTCTTTTCTCACGGTCGTTCTTTAGCAACTCCAAAATTCTCTTCTCAAAGGGTGCGAAGCCAACAATTTCCCGTATCAAGTCCCGCGTAAATTTGGCTTGTTTCGTAATGCGCTATCGGAAGCAGTCAATAAGGATAGACGAACTAACCCCGCGACGATTGGAAGGTTTCTTCGGCTGCACATTTTTTGTTTTTTTTATACCCCTTTCACGGCCGACACAAACAGGATACCTCCGGATAGCACCCATTGCCCACAAACGCGCAGAAGACTCGAAACTGGCGGTGGAACGGAATAAATGAGCGACACAACAACAAACGACAATGTTTCATTGTCTATATTTAATTCCCCATCATATTTACTGGATAAAGAGTATATTCTGAATGCTTCCTTTGCAAATGAGTCAGCAAAAACTTGTTTCCAACACCCAGTTTTGTAACAGTCTTCGGCCGTATTGTTGGCGCGATCTTCGTTTTCCACTGCTCAGTAGCACAAAGTGTGTCGCCAACCCGTTTTACCTCAAAACCTCGAGCACCCATGCTGGCTGTCTCCGTTCACCATACTGGGAAATGTGATAAACCAGAGAACGAGGTCAGCTGTCACTGGACGTAAGACCAATTTCGATTGGTGGTCTGTTTTCGAATCACGGGTCTCCCTATGCATATGTACGAGGACACGTTGTGAGCCGAAGCTTCTCCGGTATCTCTTTTGTGTCTTTGCGCGTTTCTTGTTGACTTGTGCCTTTCTTCTTTCGTGAGACTGTCCCTATCGTGCTTCAATTGGGAACCTCGGACGATTTTTGTGCTATCACCTGTGATCGACTCATTAAAAACTGCAATATCGGCAGCCATTATCGGAAGGAATTCTGAATAATGCTCAGTTAACCAGTCACCGGAAAGATGCCAAAGATGAGTATATTTTGGACACCGAACATGAATTTTGAGTGTGGGAGGAACGGTACTTCCGACGTCAGATATCTTCCTTATTAAATGGTACTTCAAATTTCAATTTCAAATTTCAAATCCAGGACTCGGTGAAGGCCAGTGCTTGTTGACGTCCTTATGCTTGACTGGTGTGATCCGGAGATTGACTAGACTGCGTTTTCTGTTGATGTGTTCAGTGGTGGTCTGAAGGTAGGGACAGAAAAATAGGAGTATCAAAACAGAGTAGGAAAAAGGTGGTTCCAGTATTTGTCTAGCTCTCTTTTAAACATATCTACGCTCTCAGCCTCAACAATCTTTGCAGGCAGCTTGTTTCACGGGTTGCCTACCCTGTTAGTGAAGAAGTTATATCGGACAGTCAATCGTGATCTTGTTTTTTGACTGTGAACCTATGGCTCCTTAAATCTCTGTTCTGACGCATCTCGAACAAACCTGCCATGGGGCTTGTTCCAGGGTGGTGGGTAATTTTGTACAGTTCCATAAGGTCTCCCCTTACCCGCCTACAATCGAGCGAAAATATGTTCAACGAAGTTAGTCGGTCTTGGTAGTTTAGACCCTTCATACCCCATACTATACGTGTGGCGAACTTTTGTACTTTTTCGAGGGCGGCAATATCCCTTTTGAGATATGGTGCCCAAGCTTGGACACAATACTCCAAGTGGGGCCGAACTATAGCCGAGTACAGTGGAATGAACACCGCTGGACAGCGGTTAGCGATCGCTGATTTCAGTCGATATAACGCCCGCCGCGCTTTTTTCGCGGATGCGGTACACTGTGTAGATGGAGTAAACGCACTAGTGACTTGAATACCCAAGTCTTTTGTTTGCTGCTTAGTTGTTCGTTCAACTCTCTGTCCATATGCATCTCTTAAATACCTGGGCGTTGACTGGAGAGCTTAGGCGATGATATGACTCTTAAGAACGTTCATCGGTAGATCTCACTTTAATGTCCATTCGCAAATTTTGAGAATGTCCATAGTTCCATAGTTGAGATGCTCATGCGAGTCTCCATGTGCCGCATTCCCCCTCAGAACGGCAGGTGTGCGTGGAAATAGCTGTAATTTCTCGTGAGGTTTCCGAAAAATTTGTTGACTTTCATATTTGGAGGATCTTGAAAGTCTGTCCCATATTCTGCGACGGAAAGTGGCAGGTCCCCAACCAGCAGCTGAGTATCGGAAAGCATTTTGTGAACCACGGAAACTCAGTGGGAAAGAATTCCTGGATTTTATACCGATATCATGAAGGCTAGTATGGGAGGTATTTGTCAGGGAAACGCAAAAGCAGAAGAACAAGCACATTTTACGGAGATTTTGGAAAAAAATTCACCACCCACGAAGCCAGGTGCATTTCTCCCACGAACCCCCTAGAAATTCGACTGAGTCAAAAGGCCGGCCGTGTCGTGTTGAGCTCGGAAATGGCCGAGCCGCTGATGATCGACTGCAAGTCCGAGTGGCTTGCGGAATTTCCCACAAAAAAGACCAACACCGTATACTAGGCCGCCCAGGAGAAAACGTGTTCAACAACAGGCGGCCTGAATCTCAAAGGCGTTTTAGCAATTGTGGTTTTCGTGGTTATTAAGCTTAAAGTTTGTTCCGAAGGGAAAACATACATTTTGGTGCAAATCCCAGTTTTGGAATATGCTTCCAAAATATTAAGTTCGGGACTCGAGTTGAAGCACATACCGGTTATCAACTGTGGGTCAAATGTATTGAAAGGAAAGTCGAATTACATCGAATAAGTGCCGAAATTGCTAGGTTGAGACTGAAAAATTCTCAACACTTTTGCAAAGTCAACACGCCGGATGCGCTGCTTGTCATGTATAGCAGGCCAGTCCTCTATTTACGAAAGCCGTTAACATGCCACCTCCGTCTGCACTGGCTCTGACCAGTAACAGACTAGTGTAAACATTGACTTGATTTATGAACTTGGTTCGCTCAGAGATTTTTGATGTTCACCACAGTTATTAACAGCACCTGACTGGAACACACGACATGATTTTAGCATCTTACAAAGCCAGTTTTCTGACTTCGTTATTCGAATCCGTAACTGAGGAAGGGCGGTTTACATTTCTGTAACCAAATATTTTACGGTGATTGATGTATGATAAAGTTTTCAGGTCTTTTCTATACCTTCATCACCCAACATTAATTCTGATAGTAATACTAATAATGTACATTTCCCGACGCATGTGATAAGCACGTCGGGTTATGCGCGATCATTGCGAATAGTCACCAGCGACAGAAAACAAATAATTAGACGGCAGCACAAATGTGAAACCCGCTACCAGAAAGGATGTCGTCAAAAGTAAAAGGATTGTGGTTTTGAAGGGTTGATGAACGCAACAGAAAAATAGATAGTTAGCTCGCTTCACAGATTTAGTCCCGAAGAAATGAGATGTTACATTAATCTACCTTCTACAATGTTGTGTGGGGATCTATCGTTCAAATAGTTCATGGTCACCCTGATGAGAATGTTCGAATGCATCTTCGAAGTGCTTCACCGTCGCGGGATATAATTGGCGTCCGGAAAATATTAGGATAGGGCGGCTTTGGCAAGGAGGAACGGGGATTTCCAAAATCCAGTCGACGACTGGTCAGACTCTAGCATAGTATTCCGTCGATTAGTGGAAACCGTCAAGAAGGTAAAATTCTCGCGGATTGTTCATCCGAGACGAGTTTCCGTGCGGTCATACGTCGCAAAAATATTCCCCGCACAATAGAAATTCATCGGATCAAGAAAAGGGCTCATTTTCCACGCTGAATGAGGAAATGTGGAGTGATTACATTTAGAATGATGAACAATATGTATGCAAAATTTCTCACCAGGAATGCGTGCGATATGATTAGTTTTGCTATGGTTACTGTAATATATAACCCTGTCAAGTGTTTTTGTGGCACTTCGCTATGTAGTCGGGATTTATCCAGAAGCATCATGAAATGCGCATGTTCTAAGTAGAACTCAGCTGAAGTCATTTTGCTGGATTTATTATTGTGTGTCAATTCCACATTCCTAAGAAATCTGGGCAGCGCGTATACTTGAATAAGCGCACATCAATAAAAATAATGCTGAGTTGCAAACGGTTTATTGAGCATGCAGTAGGCCAAATGTCGAATGGCTGTGTGACTTAACGATATAACAAACCGTTTCAAGAAGGCTGATTTGGAGTGAAGTTAGACAGCGTGAATCGATATCCACGTTACACGCAGCCGACAACCAAATGTATTCTGGAGTACATTTGAATAGGTCATCAGGGGATACACAGAGTTTGAAAATAGACATTGTGCTCAACATCGTGAGATAGCTGTCCGAACCCTTTTCAAAACGCTGAATGTTGCCACTGGCTGGGAGTTTATTCCAACCATAGAAGTACTTCACAATAAAGATGTTTGCGCGTATATTTTTCTGATATAGCGGGGTTGGCAAGGTGGAGCCTTTATTTATTAGACCATATGGCAATCAAGGCATTCTTGCAGATGTACTTCGCATTTTGGAGGTATAAAGTTTTTGGCGGCAAGCTAAATATCATCCAGCATTGCTTGTGCTGCTTGAAAGTTGTTCAACAGCAGTAATATGCAGTCACTATAATCAGGACCAGCCAGTCCCTCATTAAATGGGAGATCCGCGCCTGCTTCTTATAAGTGCGGGAGTTCTGGTTAATCCGGGTAATGTTTTCTATAAACACCACGCGGCCTCAGTCGCCTTGAAAACAATGCAGTGGAATAGAGAAACTCGAATTACATGATTACCCGAGAAGCCAAAATGCACAATTTTACGCCGTCCCATGTACACCGAAGGAAGAACCAGCCGTAGGATAACAACAATTCATCCATGAACAACTATCTGAAATGTTGGATAAAGAAGAAAGTACAAATAAAACATAGACAAGAAAGCTGAGAATAAAAAAATGATGATATATTTCTCAACACACACGTGAGAGGCACGCTGGGTTATGCGCGATCATAACAGATATTTACATAGCATACAAAAAGCGAATAGGTAATTAGTAGCAAAACGTGATGCCTTCCGTCAAGGAGAACGTGGTCAAAAGGCAAATGAACGTAGTTGGTGAAAACTTTGACGCACGTGACAAAGAAGGAGATAGTTCGGTCGCTTCACAGATTTAGTCTCAAACAAATGAGATGGTACACTAATTTACTTCCTACAAGGTCATGGCCTGGACGATTTTTCAAATAGTTCAAGGTCACTCCAGGAAGAAGGCCCGAGTGCATCTTTAAAGCGTTTCGCCATTAGCGGACAAAATTAGCGTCCGAAAAATGTCAAGATAGATCGGCTTCCGTGAGGAAGGGTGGAAAATCCAGCGAACGATTGGACAGACTCCAACGCAGGATTTTGTTGATTCCCCGAAGAACGTCAAAAATGAAACATCTCGCGAACCGTTCATCTAAGACAAAGTTCGGTGCGCCCATCCGTCGTACAAAGGTTTCCTCGCTTAGTCGATCATATGGGGATCGGAAAGGAGAATGCGATCTCACACGTTAGATGAGAAAATGTGTAGTTATAACATTTACAAAGACAAACAATGTGCTAGCGGAATTTTTCGAGGGAGAACTCATACGACATTACTATTATTGCTATGGTTATTGAAATATATAACCCTGTCTATTGTTTGTTGTGGCATTTTGCTACGTACTCGAGGTTTATTCGGGCATACGGATAACTGAGTCGACGGTTTGGAGAGCCGCATGAAGCGAGCGTCCGATAACCAAAGCTTACAGGACGTGGTTCTGCTGGACTTATTATCAAGCGCCGCGTTCACACTTCAAGGGGCGTTAGACAGCGGGGTGCACCACGCTGTGGATAACCACGTGGTTATCCACGTAATGCGCATCTGACGGCTAAATGTTTCTCGGACCACACACAAAAAGGTCACCAGGGGATATGAAGAGTTTGAAAATAGACACTGTGTTTGTTAACGTGAGATAGCTGTCCAAACCCATTTTAAAACGCTGAATGTTGCCACTGGCTCTGACTTCATTTGGGAGTTTATTCCAAATGTAGGAATACTTTACGAGGAAGAGGTTTGCATGTATATTTTTTCGGGATATCAGGGTTGGCAAGGTGGAATCCTTATTTCTTAGACTATATGGAGGGCTCTGTTGTAAGTGGACGGTGGACGCTGTGGTAATCACATTCGAATGTATGAGTTTGTACAGCAGCGTCAGGTTCAACTTTATCCTACGCAGCCAAAGTGGATCAATGCCAAGTTTTTCACAGCGCTGTCTGTAAGCGAGCGAAGGAAAATATCCTAATAAGCTTTTGGTGAACGATCGTTAGAGGTTTTCTAACACGAGCCTATCAGACGTGCGTAGGTGACATTAAATGAAAGTGCAATACTCGAGTTGAGGCCGAGCACACATTCTGTAGGGTGTCAGCTTCGCAGCTGGTAGACTGAACGTCTTTCTGATACAGCATTTTGTTCTAGTTATCGCTACCTGGAAGCGTGCTGGTTCGGAAAAATTGAGGGAGTTCGATTACCGTACTCTTGGATCTCTGACCAAAGCGGCTGTATCAATATTACAACTATCTAGTAAGATGGAGCCATGAGGAACGTGATCAAATATTCCCGCGGCCAGATAAGTTATCATTCTTGTTGATATACAACGTCAACTCCATGTGGCTGTATACTTCGTTTCCGATCAGACTTTGAAAACGCAATAAACAAACATCCTTAGGATAGCAAATCATGTATTCCACCCCGAAAATTGCTATGAACGTATTCGTCATACTTGAGAGTGTTGACTAACGTCTACAACTTGTTGTTTTTGCGAATGTGTTTGAAAGTTTCCAGTCTTTACCTGCCACTTTTGGCACTTATTCGACGCAATTCGATTTCCCTTTCAATACCTTTGACCCACAACGAATAACATGTACGTGCTTTGCTTGGAGTCTCGAATTTAATATTTTGGAAGTGCATTCAAAGACCGGGATTCGCACCGAAATGTTCGTTTTTTTGAAAAAAATTCAAGCCTAATAACCACGAAAGTCATGATTGTTGGCGCTTCAAGTATGACTGGTATGGACACGTGCATTCTGGTGTTTGTTCTTTACTGGGAAGTTTTTACGTATCCATACGACTTCTGTGCGTCAGTGATATACTGTTTCGGTTGCCAAATACAAGGATAAAGACGTCGCACTATACCCTATACTGAATGCAGACTGGCGTCGCGGCTGGATTCTGGGCCCATCTGCATTCTCCTCACTTGAAAGACACATCACTTATCAACTTGGTTCCAGTGCAGGGCCTATCAGTCAAGTTCTAGCCGCGAATAGGTAGCCGATACACATTCCGGTCTGTGTTCGAGGAACTGTGCAGATAGGGAAGTCGGCACATACGTAGAGATTACTGATTAACTTAAATTCGCGACTTCACGTCACTTAGGGAATTGACTATTTGGTCACCGGCAAGTATGTTCTGCGTCTGCTTAGCCGTGCTGTACGCATGTGTAGTAAGCGTCTTTCTTTAGAACACACGTACGAAACATTTCCGGGTCTTTTGTGGTTCAGCGTAAGGCAGCAAACAACAGGAAAGTGCAAATCGAGAACAAAGAGTGGAAGTTTATCAAGGGCATCACCCGTCGGCTCCCAGTAAATATGGTGCGCAAGGTTCGAGTAGTATCAGACCACCGTGCGACACTTCGGCGGGAAAAACAATAACTTGCACCCATTCGCGAAATGCGACAAAGCACTGACACAGGTAAGGCAGGCTTATCGTTCACTGTTCTGTTTTCCAGGGTATGCACAAAAACCACTGGCGGATGTACATAATCTCTAACGTGAATAAAAAATGTCAGTTGCTGTAGCCTGCAAGTGTATACTTAGTTTATATCATGTAATTGCTCAAGTTGGTCACGGTGTCTCAAGCTTAACCTTGCGCTCATGTATAATCCACTTTGTAGCAATAAATTTAGTGTCAAACTCGCGATTCGCCTTCAGCATAGCTCAAACCACATCAGGAACAAAGAGTTGACAACTCTTAAATCCCGTAGAAAACTCCGTTCTAATTTTTTATTAGTGAAGTATACGTACATTTGGAACAAACTCCCACATGCAATTAGAACCAGTAGGAATATACATCAATTCAAACGGAGCTTAGTAACTTTCCTGACATTAAAGGAGGTGTGGTTGATTTTCAAACTCTGCCTGCCTAAAGACGATACCTTTGAAAACGGACTCGATAACGTCTAACCATCTGATCTAATCTAATAATAACGGAGGGTGAATCTATACAAAATGTAACGCCGCACACATTTCGAACTGAACAAAGCTATCAACTTCGGCGTTTGAGAAATTCCTCATTTCGAAACCTATCATTGCTTTAGCAGGAGAGATTTTGTACACAGCTTTGTCGAAACATTGCAGCTGCATAACAAAACTACAGCCAACATATAACAACATCTTAAACATCCCCGTTTGTAGTAACCAAACCATCCTGGTACACTTACTCCATACTTAACGATTATCAGCTTTGTATAGCCATCAACCACTACGCAATAGCTGTGCAAGTTAAAACAGTTTAGAGAATATATAGCTTAACCTGTTCGCCTCATATGATTACATATAAA
>QNGE01000903.1:88877-107217 GCA_008508345.1 Paragonimus westermani
ACCCAACTCGACGCCGGAGAGTAATTGTTGGAGCTTGACCTCATCTGATGCCGTAGTACGCTTTAAAACAGCAGCTTTGAGTTTATCGTATGGGAACTCAGTTGGCATAGGGTCAAGTATATCGATTAATTCGGACGCAATATCTGTAGGCAACTGCGTAGCCACATAAGAGAACATGGTGGGCTGTGAAGTAATTTTACAAAATTGAAAAAATGCTTCCACCGGAGTGAACCAAACACGAGGATTTGATTTACCAAATGCAGGTAATTTAAGGTTAATAGCGTTCTCGGAAAATAAACTAGTGTCGAAATCAGAAATCATCGCAAAATTGTGGGAGTTCTGAGCTTACAGATAACGGAACCAAAAAGAAGACGTAAATGTACGAAGAAAAATATGTAAAAAAAATTCGGGCTCACAAATTTATGTAGTGGACCTAAACACTGTCAAATTACTCGAGCAGGAGCGCGGAGCCAAAATGTGCTAAAAACCAAAGTGAAATGACTCACAGTAGTTTGTGAAGGTGTATTAGTTTAGAAATCCACTACACGGAATGGAATATTTGACGGAAAAGAACCGCGATGTTACTCCTAAGATAGTTCCGCCGAAAACAGATGGTTGGTTCCGTTAGTTTTTGACCTTCTCGAAACCTGTACGCGAGCGACACAGAACGCAGAGGAGACACACAGTTCACGACCCCGGAAGTAGATTTTTTGAATTATTGATTATCAAATCAATCGATTAACTCGATTTAAACATGGACTGTACAAGTTAGTTAGATAAAGGCGAGAAGAGTGAACAAGAAAAATTATAAAGGACAAAATGCTGTACAGAACGCTACACTGGCAAAAGGTCCATACTACATTTAGATGTGAAAACGTTTGACAATCTTGATTTGAGAATCACACTTTCTAATGTTTTTAATGTTACTAAGGTAACAAACCTCTCACTTCCACTCGTTGTGCCCTCCTCTGACTCATACAACACTAGCCACGACGTACAAAACCCATCTGGCTGGGCATTTATAAAACTCAATATCCCAGAGCTCATATCCGTTCACAACAAACGTAAATTTGTTTGCCTATCGCCAATACAAATCTGCTCTTCATTACTACTTTGGAGTGTTTTCGTCTCAGATCTAAACTACTCGCCGTTGGTTTCACGTGAAAACACTTGTTCCGGGAGATACAAGAAACCGGGCCAGTATCCTATTCCCGAAGAAGTATACTCAAGTCACTCCAAGGATAACGATATCTTGAAGACGGTTTATAACATATCGTTCCCTATGGACCCATCTAGCCCCGATAGTGGTGAGTGGGTGTTGTGTATTTTATTTCAAACAATTTTCATCTCATGAATTTAAAAGATCCATGAATATACGCATAGTATCTCTATTGGAAGCCTTTACACATGCTATAGCTTCATTCAAGCCTTAGTAGTATTATAAACAATAACAATCAAATAGCTGGTAGCACGGCTTGTAACTTGTTCTCCAAATGATAAGTGTGAAGTGGTCTAGCAGTCATCTCACTGTCCATACGGCAAGTTCAACAACCAACGTAGTGAGGATGAACGTTCACACCATACTACCCACATTACCACTCAGTAGTCAAGCAGAGGCGTGTATTTGAGTATGAAAGTATCCGGGGGAAAATACAAGGAACATCTGAATGCACTCTGGCAAGAAATGTTGTTTTTCGTACGTGAAGTTGGCTCTGACAACCTTGGCGTCTTGAATCCGTGTTGTGTCTAAATAAGTGTTGTTTTTGTGGTGTTGAGGCGTATAACCACTAGTGTTGGTTTTCCGAAAGAACAGTCTTTCCGTCTTTCGCGTTCTTGGTTCAGAGCACCAGTATGATGAACGACAGTTAGCAACACACTGGTTAACATTAGGATAAGCGCTATGAGATTATTCCAGCAATCGGGTGAATCTCCAGTTGAATGCCACTCACACTTGATCGCAGCTTCCATAGTTAACTATGACTTCTGGTTAGCACACTTCGTTCATAGTAGAGTAATGCATATGCTTGTCCGGATCAAGGTTTGCACTCTTCCCTCGTGCTTGTGAGACTAGTATGTTGACCAGAACACCAGTAGCCTCACAATGGCATGACCGAACGATGAAATCCAAACGCTCAACCACAACCCTGTGCAAATAGTCTTGAGCCTACCGGTTCATTTCAAAGGGGAAATGAACATGATCGTTCTGCTGTATCTGATCGATAACCAGGCGATCAGGAATTCTCAGTTAAGTTGAAGTTACTGTCCTCATTAAAACAGCTGGACATAACTTGAAGCCGGAAAAGTATCTGCATCATTGATTAGCTCTAGTAAGAGCGGAACTCGAGTCCAGTGCCTCTTTTCGAAGTGGACTAGTCGAAAGGTCTGTCTGAATGCTAAGACCATGATAAGGTGTGGGCGCTGTTTAACTTGAAAAGACCTGAATCCTCGAACTTATACTGCTGACTGAGTGAATCACCTGTCCCATATATCATTTGCAATTTACCCTAAGTTGCGTGACTGCCGGTTAACAACTTGTTATCTAGCTGCAGTTTATCCACATCACTTTGATTCGGAGTTCAAGTTAAATACATTGCCTCACCTAAGTCACAATAAACGAAGATCAATTATTCCTTGATTTACCCAAAAGGTTGTTCGTATTAGTGATTGGGTATTTGTAGAAACCGACCTCAGGTGTACGAAAATCTACCACCATAAACGAAAATGCTGTCACGTTTACCGGTCATCTCGGTCGTTATGATATTCATCTACATCTGATTTAGCAGTTCTTTTGGATCAAAGAATTTTTACAAATCTCTACATAAAAGTAAACGGTTATTATGCCTCTATCTGAGAAAAACCCTCGGTGTTAAAAGTGAGATAATATGCTATTGGTATTGAGCGAAGTAGCTTGCATTCACATTGAGTCAAAACATGAAAACCTGAGATTATGAACTCTATCTGTCTTTCTTCATTCAGAAAAAGATGAAGTGATTTTTCATGAGTAGATAGAACTTAACGCAGGACCAGTATCCCGTATATCCGAATTAAGCAGAACACAGCGAGTAAACGATAATCACACTCGTATTAGAATTACGCGCAGTATCAAAAAGTGTACAACCTGAACTTCAATAATTGACGTGAAAGTATATGTTCAATGTTGAATGGGACTGTAAGTTCTTGAAATCCCTCCTGAGTTTCTTTGTAGCCTTGAAGGCCTCCGAGTGATGCTTGCAATTTCTTAGTTCGAACTCGGATCTAGAACGGACTCATCATTATCTGAGGTCACACCAGAATATGGAACGAACTGACCTGTATCCTCAAAACGTATCTGATCCACGTGCCGATTGTGTACAGAGAAATCACCAACATCTAGAATTATGTACAAGCATTTGCCAATATTCTTTAAGAGTAAATCAGATGACGGTCTCAAGTCATTACCACGATAAACTGTAACTTCAGAGGATCGAATCCACATCAAGTTTGACCACAAAAACCTTCCTTTAAAAAGTTNCCAGTATCCCGTATATCCGAATTAAGCAGAACACAGCGAGTAAACGATAATCACACTCGTATTAGAATTACGCGCAGTATCAAAAAGTGTACAACCTGAACTTCAATAATTGACGTGAAAGTATATGTTCAATGTTGAATGGGACTGTAAGTTCTTGAAATCCCTCCTGAGTTTCTTTGCAGCCTTGAAGGCCTCCGAGTGATGCTTGCAATTTCTTAGTTCGAACTCGGATCTAGAACGGACTCATCATTATCTGAGGTCACACCAGAATATGGAACGAACTGACCTGTATCCTCAAAACGTATCTGATCCACGTGCCGATTGTGTACAGAGAAATCACCAACATCTAGAATTATGTACAAGCATTTGCCAATATTCTTTAAGAGTAAATCAGATGACGGTCTCAAGTCAGTACCACGATAAACTGTAACTTCAGAGGATCGAATCCACATCAAGTTTGACCACAAAAACCTTCCTTTAAAAAGTTTGGCGGGACTTTCATGTGTAGTTGAATGATAGGCATTGCGATATTGTGGCAAGAAGTTGTCAACACTTTTTTCAAGGTCTCTGAATGTAGTACACTGAAGAGAGGCTATAGAACTTTTGAGTGTTTTAACAAAGCTTTCAGCCTGACCATTAGAGCAGGGATGTCGAGCAGGAGTAAACAGATGCTTGCATCCAATACCGTTGAGCCGAATATTTAGAACATTGGCAGTGAAATGGGTACCATTGTCAGTCACCAACACAAGAGGGATACCTTCTCTGAGAACTATTTTTCTGAGTGCAGTGGGCGTTGTTGTGAATGCCACTTCCGGCTATTTCGAATAGAAATCAACCATTACTAGCGCATAATACTATTCAAGAAAAGGGCCACAATCATCCGCATGAATCCGTTGTCAGGCCTCAGTTGGCATCGGCCATGGAGTCTATTTAGACGGTGAATTGTGGAATTTGTGATAGCCAGATGAACAACTTTTAGCCAGACAACAAATATCAGCGTCAATCTCTGGCCAGAGACTTCATCTTTTCAACTTCAAGATGTCCGGAATGTAGATCATCCAAAACAGCTCTACGAAGAGTTGGGGGAATAACAATTCTGTCATTCACGCACAATAATCCATCTGGAATGAGTGATAATTCCTCCCGACGCATATAAAATGTTGAAAATTTCCGTCTGACTTGTGAGATCCAACCATGTCCTGGCGCACTGGTAATGGGTGAAAAGTGACGTTGAGTATCGCCAATCAACTCTGTTCGGCTAACCAACAGGGGCTGGATTGAAAGGCAGTCATTACCAGAAGATTGCTCAGATGCACATGAAACAGGTGACAAGTAATCCACGTGGTTGATTCGGTTGGCTGATTTGTGCGCTATGATATGGTCATATACACTAAGTGCTGTGCTCCATCGTTGAACTATGGCTGCTGACGAACGTGCCAATGACTTGTCAGGATTATAGATGAATTTCAGTGCTTCACGATCCGAAACAATTTTGAATGGTATCCCAAACAGATTCTTATGATGCCGCTTTACCGCCCAGTATACCGCTAGAGCTTCACGATGTGTCTGAGCATAACCCATTTCTGCTGGATTAAGTCGGCCTGATATACACACAACTGGTTTGTTGTCCTGTTCATGCACAGCTCCGATTACAACTGAAGAAGCATCAGTAATCAACACAGGCATAGTTTCAAAATAAAATGGACGAAGTATAGCATCATGTGACAAAAAATTTAACAATAAACGTACACACCGTTCATGGGTTGAAGTTCACATGAACTGCTTCTCGGAAGGCAACTATAATAAGCATTCATCAGAATGAGAGAAATTTGGAATGAAACGGGGGTAGTACTGCAAAGCACCTAACAAAGAAAGTAATTCGGATAAGTTTGGGGGTGAAGGTGCATTAACTAACGGGTCTAGACGTTTGGTGTCATGTTTGAACCCGTTACTGTCAACGGAGTAACCGAGACAATCAAAACTGCTCACAGTAAAAGCGCATTTGTTTGGATTAACAAAAATGTTCGTGTCAAAACACTGTTGGAATAGTTTCAAAGGACAAGTATCATGGGTTAACTTGTCTGAAGCATGTACGATGACATCATCCTGATAAACATCAACACCATCCATACTCTTCACAATGTTATTCACTACCTGCCGAAAGATAGCAGGAGAGTTCAAAGTCCAAAAATTGGTACTAATAAAGCCCATTGGGTGTATTGACTGTTGTTATCGCTATTGATACCTTATCCGAGGGAATTTGTAGATATGCATCCTTAAAGTCAATCTTGGAGAAAACTTTGGGCCCCAAAAGCTTGTTCAGAATGTTCTCAGGTTCAGCAGTGGTACATGTGTGTTACTTAAG
This sequence comes from Paragonimus westermani, assembly GCA_008508345.1. Taxonomy (NCBI): domain Eukaryota; kingdom Metazoa; phylum Platyhelminthes; class Trematoda; order Plagiorchiida; family Troglotrematidae; genus Paragonimus; species Paragonimus westermani. Next base: position 94,754 of record QNGE01000903.1, read on the forward strand.
GCATCGATTTACAGTAAGTCGATAATCGCCACATATACGCGGAGTTCTCCAATCAGACTTCAAAGGCGTCACAATCGGCGTGCCTCAAGAAGATGAGTCAACAGGCTCAATGACGCACTTCTCTACCAGCTCGCTGAGCACCTTAGTTACGGGTTCACGGAGTCCATAAGGAATTATACGACGTTTCAGAAAAACCGGACCACCAGTTACTTCTAGTTTAACTGGAGGTATATTCATGCCGCCCGTGGCCCTCGAACACTTGAGAATTAGGTCTTTTAAGCTTGTGGAATCGCTCGGTGGTACAAGCGAGGAAACCTGGATAGGAAGCATTTTCAAAACCTTTAGCCTCGAAATAGATGATGAGTATCAACAAAGGTACAGTCAGGTGGCTTGGATTGTTCGTTAAAGATCGGAATAGTGACTGTACCCAAAACAGGAATGGAATAACCCGTTACACCTCGCATGGTTACAGAACAAGGATGTAGTATGTAATTTGGATAGAACTGTGATAGATGTCTTTTTGGTGCAATGGATTCATGCCTCGTGCCAAGTACTGTAAAAAGGATTTGAAATAAATACCCTGAAGTAGATGAATGAACTACCAAATTAAAGGATTCCATCTTGTCACATGTAGCATCAAATTCATTTTGATCACTTTCTATAAATTGGTAATTTCTGTTCGACTTACAGACAATTTGTAAATGACCTCGTTTCCCACACTTGTGGCACATAGAGCTGCGGTGAATGCATGTGTATCTGGAATGTTTCTTGCCACATGAGGCACAATTCCCGAATATGCCAGTGACCTGTGTCGTCTGTTGCGAAGAATTTCGAGATACTGGCCGTGAACCATATTTAGGAGGTGAACTGAATAGCCGCGGATTGTAACATGCAGACCAGCCGCTTCCGCTCTGTCTGTTCGTAGTACTTGTAGCCTGAATCTGGAGCAATATGGAGGCACCGGGGAACAGCGTTCTTCCGAAGTAGGGGTTCAAACAACAGACCTGAAAGGAAAAACAATACGAACAAGCATGATCCGACGGCCCAGTAAGCCATACACACGACTTACATAAACGTAAACTGAAACGGCACCGGAAACAGAGCGGCACGCCCCATCACACAATTCAAGTTCAATTCGTGCGCGCCCGCTGGGTTTGAATGCGCGTTACAAGTGTACTGTGTTCTGTAGGTCGCTTTTTCATCGATCCAAACAAAACCGGGTTCTTGCTAGAACTCCCACTCTGGACTGTATTATTAACGTCTTCGTACTGCTCACAGATGACTTTGTTATTTTGATACGTGAATTTTGGGAGTAGCAGTAGTTGTCTATGTAGATCCGGAGCATTAATGCCAGCGATGAGTCGATCACGAAGTTAGACCTCCAACTGATCACCAAAACCACACCGTGCTGCCTGAGTTTGGATCTGGAGAATAGTCATGGACTGGATGGTTCGGTTGGCGCTGCATGATATTGAATTTGGTTCGTTCAACGACCTCAAAATTTACAGGAGTGACATGACCGAGCAGTGTTTTATTTATGCGTTCAAATGTGATATTCATTAGCGAATCTGGATAAGGTAAGTTCTTCAGAAGACAAAAGGCTTCTTTTCCTACTCTTGAGAGGAGGAAGGCTGATTTTGTCTCCTCATTTAGGCTGGATACGGTCCTATACCACGGTTCAAATCGTTCAAAAATAATCCTCAATATAACGAGGAGATGAATTAATGTCCACAGTTCCGAGAATCATAGGATTCATTGTTATTGAAGACTGCCGCAACGCCAATGTGATGTTTCGTGAGTAAATAGAACTTAACGCGAGACTAGTATTTGGTATATCCCAATTGAGCAGAACACAACGAATGAACGACAACCAAACGCTTGTATTAGAATTACGCGCAATGTCAAAAAGTGTACAACCTGAACTTCGATAATTGACGTGAAAGTATATGTTCATTGGCATTCACCACAGATAGTCACCATTAAAATCTGCATGAGCTTTACATTAATGCTGAAGTTTCATTACAGTTGTTCCTAGTCTGTCCTTTTAGTTTTGTAGACCCTCGCTAGCTGCTTGCTGCAACGGTTACACGATCAGCACACCATTTTGACAGACTACATATTGACACAACCAATAATAATATACACAAGCCACTAGCACTTGAAAACATAGGTAAACAGATGTCTAACCGGTGTTACAACATCCAACATTTTGGGCAGTTCAGTAGCATGGTTAAACGCAAGCGGAGTTGCAGGTGGACTTCCTAGATCTGGATGAACCTAGGACGACCAGCTGAGATCATGAACACCTCACTGAGGGAACGCCACTGCGTCCACTATTTTATCTGGGATCAAAACTCACTTTTTAACGTCAATATGTGGGAGAGGCCTGTATTTTGAACAACTTTTTTTTTAACCGATTTACGTAGCTCCAAAAATTGGTAATGCATTGGTTCCTCTCTATTTTTCAGCGTGAGGGTTAATACATCATGTGAGGCAATAATATCAGAAAATCAATTTTAAAAAAGATGTCCCTGATGATCAGTGCCTTTGTCAGTGGTCACACTTGCAGGATATCGTTCGTACGTGCAGGTACTCATTTTAGTGGGTGTTGGTTTAATCTCTCACAGAGAATTAACCCACAGCCAATCAAGCCTTTATCAAGTTTTTATTTTGTACTGATCAGATTTTGGCTTGATAGAGCAACATGAGAACATCGCTTGCGAACAGATCTATGTGCTCTGGCGATCTGACTGAATTGCCGCAAGTAAGTTAGACTTGACCAAAAATAACCACCATACTGATTATTCATGGGGACCTGCGCCCAGTCGAGTGTTTTTTATGATTTTCTGGGAGTTTCTTCACTTACTTTGAGTACAAAATACTTTACTACGTAAAATTGTTTCTTGGGCAGGGCGTTTCTCTTCTAAAATGGTCTCTCCCGGATGGGCGCACCTTACACAATATGTATTTTTGAGCAACTTAGAGGAACAATCTTCACAGTAGGTTGTCTGTCTTCCAGTTATTTCTAATACTGGCAATGTAAGTGAACATAAAGTGATGGCGAACATAGGTGATTTCGAATCAGATTTACCAAATGGTATACGATCCATATTAACTACCGCTTCGGTGCATCAGAACCGATAAAAGTAATGAAGTTATTGGGTTCCATGTGCCAAGTGAAACACTGTTAGTCATTGGGCTCTATTTTGACAGTGTCTGAGATAGCAACCATTTGGTATACAACCCAGTTCTCTCACACCACCCTTTCTCGCACTACGATGAACCCCGAACTTTTCCATGACGAGCCAGTGTGGCGATTCCATCTACGTGAGTCTGATTCGCCCAGTTTTCATGCAGTACGACTGTCTCTGTGTCGTTCAGCTTAATGTATACAACCGAGGACAACTAGTTCACTCCCATAACTCGGATCCGTTTGATTGGTGGTTGTTTTTATGTACAATGATCTGTTAAACGGAAAGTGACTGTAACCGACTTCGCCACAAGAACTTCATTACAAAGTCCCAACGAGAATGACACAATAATGAGTGTTACATAATGTATGAAGCTAGGGAACTACTTTTTACTGTTCTGTTTTTGGTTTTTCTTTCTCTTAAGATAGGTCGTTGTGGGGGCGGAAAGGTCACTTGTGATAAGCATGTTTATACTACTGATTATTACCGAGTAAGCGAACATAACAGTCAATTTGAAGATGATCGAGGTCGGTACACAGGATACGTTTCAATTTCCGTTACAAATTTAACAAATTTCTGGCTGCACACTGCTTTAACCTTGTTGTAATTCTTGTGCTTTTAGTTCTTACAAACCCGAAGTTTTCAAAATGTAATCAGTCTTGTGTGGATGGAAAAGAGCCGGCTAACAACAGGCCAGTTTTTCAAGTACCGCTAGATTTGCCACTACGCGCAGTTAATGCTGGCGGGGACCTGTTAAACGATTTTCAACCAGATATACGGGTGAAACATTATGTTGGCTCTGGTCCACCGAAGTCAAGCGATAGGGTGAGTTAACTGCTTTTGGTGGTACAGTAGAAATGATAACATTGTTTCACACACACACAATGTATGATAGCCTGTGTTTAATACAAGAGTAATTGCACGACTTAATATCGGCCTTAAGGACAAACAATGAGGCAGACTGGATCTGATTTCGGTGACTTCCAATAGAGTATATTAATGGCATATCACGATCTACTGTCATCCATGCGTGCAGCCCATTCTACCTAGGGTTTTATAAAGTTTAGCTAAACAAGATGTAGCACCGTCTGATACTCTCTGGCCCTTTCCAAGAACAATAAGGTACCCCCTTTTCGTAAACGCACAAGTGCATGAGCGTGTACCTTTGTTGTACGGTCCTCACTTCAATAAACGGTACAAAGGAACTAAGTTTGACACAAACGAAATCACGTGAATTAGGTGCGGTGTTTTGAATAGCTAAACACGCGCACAGCCAGACTATTCAGTAAACAGTGTTTTGACCGTTTCACAAGTTAAAACCATGAAAACACTGTGAGAGATCAAGGAAGCTTGATACCAAGTTTGACGAGGTTACATACTAGATAAATTGTAACGTCGTTCACAAAGTGGTAATTCTGGTGGTTTGTATTTATTCCTCTACCCCCAAATTTAACCTGGCATTTGATTGTTCGTATGTATGCTGTACTGCTTATTATATCATCCAAACTACACCTAACTAGCTCAGACACTTAAATTTAACACTGTCTACGTTATCTAAAGAAGGCGACACATTAGGAACTTGACGGTCTTTATTTTCCCGTCTTGTTGGTCTACCAGGATGACTGGAACGTCAGTGCCTGATGTAAGCCCAGATGGAGCTTTAATCCGGGCCGTTACAAGGACGTGAACTACTGACAAGCTCTAACAGTAGGGAAACTCGAGTTCAGTGGTTCCTTTTGAAAGAGGCTGACTGAAAAGTTGATGGAAATGTGACGGCTGCGATCAGACCTGAGTGATGTTAAATTTATAATAATCAAAAGCATTTACTACCCAGTGATATCTTATGAATCTGCACGATCGTACGATAATTCAAGCAAATTGTAAGATGTCTCTCGTTGTGACGCTGTACCAGACAACAAATGTGTAATTGACACCAGAATACTGGTCGATCTCAACAACATGAATGTTTTTGATCTTATATGGTTTCTGGAGGAAGCCTAACGTACGCTGTCAGTGACTATTTGGGGAATACATGTTGAGTCAAGAAACTACCGATAACTTAGTGCTCCCTATGCACTAACCACCGAAGCCTCATTAAGATAAGTGTGTCTCAGGTAAGTTGAAAACACTGTAATGCATGTAAATGAACAAAATGGAAAGCCCTCAAAACGGCTGTGTTTGGGTGATGTTTCATATGTTCGGCTAAAACATTGCTTAAGAACGTCACTTCTAGACACCGCTGTCAAATCAACGTTTGTCATAAGTAGCTCTCCGACAATAGGTAACGAACAATCCCCTCAGTCTGGGATAGAACAGAGATACACAGCAGCTGTTTGAAGCTTGTTTACGCAAAATCGCCTTCGTGCGATCATAGACGTCCTGATAGGTTTTCAACTGGGAACCCGTGATTGTCACCTTTGCTTCATTTCCACCCACGCTGATTCCCCAACAGACTGTCATTCTGGTATTCCTCATCTGTCTTAGCAAGTCGTGATTATCTAAATTCAACAGCACGCGCCAAAAGTATGAACCCGGCAACAAAATCCGGAGTCTGAACCAAAGGGCTTAACCTAGTTAACATTCGTGGTTCAGGTGTGTGTAACACGTCTGAATATTCGAATTTTTTCTGTTCACTCCAGAGACCAGACCAACGCACGGGCCTAGTATCCGAGCCGGCCGAGCAAACGGGCCTAACACACCACTGAAACCGCAACCTGAATAGATGTGGGTAGGGTGGGGTGTAGTGCATTCCCAGTCTAGTCGCTCGACCCATCGTCCCGGCTGTTTGGCCCCCCCGGCCCACGGTGGATAAGGCCTGGCTGCTCAACACACGTTTCAGCGGTCGAGAGGCGACACCAGACTGGGAACCAGCATGCACTGTGTGTGCAAACAGGCGAAGTTAATGCACGATGTTTCCGAACGGATTATGCTGTCACGATAAGTTTTCCTACAAACGCAAACAAGAGAAAGCTACATTCATTGTCGAAACGGATCCACAAATTTCCGAATGATTGATCGAAGACTGTGCAAACTGTACTCATAAATGACTGACGGCGGTTTAGATTCGATAGCTTCATTTTACTGGAAGCACGCCGGACCTGTGGGCCCTGGAGTCACTAGTTCGTTCCGTGTTTTTGTCCCACCCTGGTCATGTTGGGTTATGTTGGATCACACCTTTCTCAGTTCATTTTGCCGGACACCAGCTGCACGTAGCCTGATATAGGCGAATTTACCATGCTAGAACCAGATTACACTCCTGAATCGCAAGTGAGGGAGCGATGTGCCGGTAATCTGACCACCGAGCTCCACAATTAGCTGGTTTTTACTTATGTTGTCTGCAGTAAGAATCTGATGGAGTTTAATGCAAACATGTGGCTAGACGATCGGTTACGTGTAAATCAGTTCGGAGGCTGATGATAAAGTTTGTTGCAACGGGCAGTCTTCATGACCTGCAAACAAGTTGTCGACCGCGCACATCAACAGGTGATTGTTCCATCAGTGATTTTCTGTTACGTATGAAAAGCAGTCTCAAAAGGAGTATTAGTCGGCTCGCTCAAGAATACAACACTTCGAAGTCCACCGTAGACCGGATACTCATAAGATACATGCATCGGTCATACCAGAAGGCTGAATCGTAGAAGCTTCGGTTGTCGGATGCAGACAAACGGGAGTCATTGTGTAAATGGCGCTTATCGGAAAAAGATATGTATTCGGTAGTACCGGTCTGTTCCACACGTAGCTTGTCGTTTGGGCTGGGCTAGTTGGGAAATGAATTATCCAGCCTTTCTCCGTTGATAAAAACGTCACGGATAAAACCTCTGCTCGCATAACTAGTCACAAATTAATTCATCTTTACCTTCAGGTGCTACAGCAAAATGTTGTGCTATCATTGGAGCAACTGGGAGTACCAAATCTTGCCGGTGGACTGTGACCAGTGCGTCGTTTTGTGAGATCAGCTACCAATACCGGTACCTTTTTGTACTTTACGAATGAACCACAGGCAGCGTGTTGATATTGCTAGATACCATTAGCCAGAACTACCTACATTTTCTTGATGCACGCCTATCGGTGCCGTTCTCCGCGGTGTTTCTTACGCGAAAGCATTCTCCTTAGGCATGATTATGGCACACTTTTCGAGGTAGTTTTCGAGATGTTTTTGCATTCCAAAATTGTGAACATTTTCAGTTCCTCCAGTGTTCGTGAAAGTAGATTCTGTGATTGAGGTAGCTTCAAAGAAAAAAATCCAGTGGACTATTATCTGGTGACCTTGGAGATCAGTCCCTTAGTTCACCGCAACCGATCCACCGTCGCCTAAATGTTTCACCAAGATTTCTCCCTACACAGTGCACAGTGTTGCGATATCCTGTTGAAACCACATATATTCAAGTAGCCCCGGTTACTGTGACGCTGTTACCGCATTCTTCTGCAATACCAAGAGATAGAAATGCACCGGTTTGTAAATGATTATGTGAACAGAGGTTTTACCCGTGATGTTTGCATCAAAAAAGCAAGGCCTGATAACCCCTGTCTCAACAAGCCCCACCGAAACCATGTGCTTCCAGCTATGTTGTCTTCGGATGAAGGTAAACAGATAAGGGCTATTAACATACTATAATTGGAGCCTGCGCACGAATCCATTCAGGCAAATTATTGTTTCGTTAGTGAACACTGTAGAAAATATTGATATATCCATTCCTGATAAATACTCATGTTTGTCCGCATCTGGCGACCAAAGCTCTCGTGATTCGGCCTGGCGGTGTGGCCGATTCTTGAAACTTTTGAGTGACCTGCAAACAGTGGGCTACGGTGGGGATTGAAAAAACATGTACAGACGTGTCACGCATGTCCAAGCTATGGATTTTAATTACAGTTAGCCGGTTCTCCCGGACTCCGCATTTTATTGCCGGATCGATATTTTTGAGGCGTACTGAACCCTCATCGTGAGTTATAAAATCGTGCCTCCAGGTCCCAGCCGTACAGCGGTTTTGCACGTGATTGGAACATTCCATCACATGGTACAGGCACATGGTGCCTCGTGTATAGCCGAAATGGGTCAAGCATTAGTCAACCCACTCTAGACAAACAGCATTTTCCAAACAGTTTTGTCCGCGAATGAATGTGACTAATGCCAACACTGATGTATAGAAGTATACCCGTGCAACACCACTCCATTCTTGTCGGTCACACGGTCGGCGGAATTCGTTTCGGATTAGCCTATCACAGTGACCGAAGACAAAGAACACCGCGCATAACAATTATGACAGACGGATTGGGCTGAACAACCTGTGGTTCCACTCACACATCACATATCCAGTGTAAAAACGAAGGGATAATATCAGGACGTATGAGTGAAGCCTTTGTGCACAATCAGCCAATGCTGGTTAGCCAATTAAAAGACAAGAACGAGAGTGAAACACCCATTTTTCTGAAGATATGTAAAGAGGGTGAAATGACAAGGTATAAGCCGGAAGAAAACTACTGAAAACATAACGCAACAAGTAGTTTGACATTGGAACACGTATTATTACACTCCAAAAAGGATAAAGAGGAAAATAAAAAAAGTCTGGATAACAATCGAAGCATTCGCCATACAATGCACCAACAAACTTACAGAGAAGGATAGACAGATGGCCACACACAGCCAGGTTTTTGAAAAGGAGAGCGAGTGGGTTACAAACGACGCAGTCTGGTTGGTAAGGGCGTAAAAAAAGATATAACTGATACAACCTGCTTTACCCTAAGGTACTCACTGTTTCTCGGGCAACGGTGCACTGTTGGAGTGAGCCAAAAACACGGACAGTTCAAGGGTTGTTTGTTCGGAAAACCAATACTCAGGTTATTTGCTTCAACGTGAATACAAACAAAAACACACATTTGCGTTTAACGCTGGTCTCAGAACGTCACGGTTGCTACGCGCGCCAAGGCTCAGTTACTCTATGTACCAAGAACCACTTCGTGTCAGCCTGCACTCCAATGTTCCCGTGACTATTTCAATGCCACAACTGAACACTATTGGTGTATGTAGTGTGGTGCGATCGATCGTCCTCACTACACTGAGTGCGTTGGTGACCTACTAATCCCAGACGGCTAGTGCATTCGTGGCCACACACATCGCAACACCATAGTCATGTCACCACAACCTATGGCACCGATGGTTCCCTTGCGTACCGCGCCTTTCTGTTCTTCGTCGCGCAGTAAATGTTCATTGGACTTGCGGACGCCCATCCGAATCGCATTCTCCCAGGCCGTTCATTTCAACGCCAGTTCTTCCCCGACATCTAAACTCAGTGTTACGACATGAAAAACTTACCTGCACAACATCCTGGCATCTCCGCCTTTGAACACCAAGATTTCGCTTACCTGATTTCACTTGCCCATACAGCAGCTGTTTTGGAATACGGTCATTGTTCATTCGGCGGACGTGACCTAGTCAACGAAGCTGAGCGAACATCTGTACAGCTTCCATTCCGTCCACGTCAGCTTGCCGCAGTATTTCAATGTTGCTACCCCTTTTAAACGAAGGTGCTCATAGAGAACCCTTAAGAACTTTCGGAATTTCTTCCTACTCCCAAATGGAGTGAACCGGCTGGAGCAAAGCGCGTTCCAACGCCGGTCAGCCACTCTTCAGGATTTCCCCTGACAATTCATCCTTGTCCACAGCCTTTCCATTTCGCATTTGTCCAATCGATGTTTGCATCTCTGGCAAATCCGGGACGACAGCAAGCGAGGATTTGACGGCTTGTTGCGGCAGGTTGTTCATGGTCACCCAGTCACTGGTAGCAGGACGGTTTAGTAGGCCACCGAAGAGTTTGCGCCAAACTTCCATGATATCCTCCGGCTGAATGCAAGAACGGTAGGTGTCCACATCAACCAGCGTTTCGATAGATTGGACGGATAAACCGAAAATCACCCCTAGCGAATCGTAGAACTCCTTGTGGTGTTGGTGATCGGCATAACATTGCATCCTGTCACCTTGCCACCTCCACCAATAGTCCCTGATTCCACGAACACGTTGGATCAGTTGTCGGCTAGTACTCTAGAATGTCGCTCTCTTGTCTTCATTATCCACGTGCATTGTGAAAGCCGCAAGCGCCGCATTGTTCTCTCGTACCAAGTTGAAGATAACCGCGTTGTTATCGTCGAACCAGGTTGAGAGTTTCTGACGTTTCACATCCATCGTCTTTATGGTTACTGCCTTGATCTGTTCCTTGAGGTGTTGCCATACAGCCTCGGGGGTGGCGGATACAGAAGCGTCTTCCAGACAGGCGGCAACTGTATGTTAAAAAGCAACCCTCGTCTCATAGCTCTCTGGTCGTCCGACAATTAACTTTTGCCGTCGTTCGTACGATCTAAAATAACCAGTCTTGTGTACATAGATAAACAATTTGGCCCTGATAAACCTATGATCGTTGCTACATTCAGCTTCGAGCTTCACGCGCGTGCTACGCATTTCACAAATGTCACGTTCCCGCACAACGACGTAATCAAATGAATGATTGTAACCGCTTCGTGGGTGAGCCCATGTCGTGATTTCGTTCGCCGTAGATGTGAATGTATGTTTGTAACAGCCAGCTCGTGAGTAGCACGCAGGTGGAGCAGATGATCACCGTTCTTGTTGACTGAATCAATGCCGTACGGTCCGAGGACTCCCGGACAGACTACCAAGTCGCGCCCAACTCGAGTGTTCATATAATCCAGAACACACAGTCGGCCACTCACCAGTGCCGATCAGATTGAGGCGGACAGCTTGTCATAGGACTGGTCCTTTGTAAAATCACTGTGATACATAATTGGGTCATAAGCACCAACAAATATGGCACACCTACAGTGACCGAGTCGCAGGCTCATAGACAGCATTCGAGGGCTGATGCCCTGCGGTTCGCCTATCACCGAGGCAGTGGTATGGTCAGCGACTGCGAAACAATCACTGTGATCCTGAGCACCGTCCGCAGGATAACCTATCCGGTAGAAGGTGTAGCCTGTACCCGCCTCTCAGAGTTTACCTTGGTCTGCAAGCCTTGTTTCACTCAAGGCTGTTACGTCCATTCCATACCGGTTCAGTTCAATTGCGATCAGCGCGGTTGTCAGTTCCGGCTGTCCTGTGGTGCTTCACCGATCCAGCAGCGTGCGTAAATTCTGCGACCCTATGGAAAGCATTTCGCATTCCCGGTTAGTCTTCGGGGTACTGAGACTCGAGTGAGCAATGTCTACCCAAGGATTCTTGCTGGGAGGGCCAGTAGGGGAGGATTTGGCAATAGCATATTTTTGCCCATCCACCCTGCCATGTGCAGCAGATAGGGTGACCTGGTTTATCCTGCTCGACGGTCGATGAAGTGTAGTATTCGAACTATACAGAACTCGTATAGATTTTGTGAGCCTTGGATATTGCCAGGACGTCCAGACCTATACGGGAGAGCGATTACGGCTGTCAACCAAAGCCTTTAGATAAAAGGGCTGTACCTTAAGGCAGCGGGTGACACACATACACACACATGCAAACGCAACAAAATCGACCACCAGCAAAGGCCAGATTGCAGTTGTTAAGCCCAGTCTCCGTAGCTAGAAACTTGTACATTCAGCACACATATAATGCCGACACAACTACAAAGACAAACGAGTCACAACAACAGAACCAGATCAGGCGCATGTACTTTTTGTCCGGCTGCTCACCTTTGGTCAATTTGACATAGCTGACCCTGTAAGGACTGATGTTCTAGTCAACATAGCCCTTCGGATCGCAACAGAAGACAAGCCTGACCTCCACGTCAAAGTAGCAGAAATCTCAGGAATAACCACACAGGGTGGGCAGCATCCGATTCGGATTACCCTGACACAGTGACCGAAGCCAACGGATGCCTGTGTTAAACCATCACTACGAGTGGCTTACGATACACCACTTGTGGTTCCACTCGCACACCACGTATCCGGCGTAAACTCGAATAAATCAGACCAGTAGGTGTGTGGGTGAGCCCTTTGTGTGCAGTCGGCCAATGCTGTTTAGCCAGTAAGTAGGATAACTTGAAAGTAAAACCCATATATATATTGAGAAATAAACCGACAGAGAAGTCAGTGATAAGATCTAAACTGGTGAGAAATGTAGTACAAATATGATACAAAATGTTGTCCGGTATAGGAGCACATCTTAATGCACTACGAAGGGAATATGTAGGAAAAACAAAATGCAAAGTCTGATAAGAAGAAAACAGGCAAAACGCCCACCTATAACGCTCTATGCTGTGTATCAGGGCCTGTTAACTACACACACACACACAC
>QNGE01000903.1:107335-129241 GCA_008508345.1 Paragonimus westermani
CATCGCAACGCCATATAGTCACGTCACCGCGACCTATGGCACCGATGGTTCCTTTGCGTACCGCACGCTTCCGCTCGCGACCACGCAATAATTGCTCGTTGAACTTTCGGACGCCCGCCCGAACCGTATTCCTCCAGGCCGTCCGGTTCAACGCCAAATCTTCCCTACATCTGCAGACACACACGTACACGCACATAACAGTGTGCATCGGGAACCATGACAACCTGAAACTGAGGAGTAAGTCTTTGTGCACGCAGGTGGATGGCTTCCATTCTTTAAAATATACGGCCTATCAGAACCGGAGAAACCTTTGATTTTTTACTACATAATGGATCCGAAAGGCTATCTCCAGGTTCATTTGAGGGCGGCAGGTCAACAAGCATCGAACGATCGATGACGCCTGTTTGTGACTTGTCAGGTTCTGATCTAATTGTTACGTTGTAGTCTCCATCACCGCTGTACAAACTCGAACTCGAATACGTTCGTTTACCACAGTGTTCAGTTGCTGCTCCATTCTCTCCAGGTTACTTGTATGATAATATATAAATGATAGAAGACTTGGAATTGAGCGATAATGGTGTTTTCAGGGGTGGCGGACGGCATAACCAAGTGGGCTGCGTAGAACGTGCGCTCCACAACTGCCACGAGACGGCATTTCGACACAGTAATAGTATCACCCTTGTAAGATAAACGAAAGTGGATATTAATTTTGGGAACTGTTGAAGCCGTTACGCTAGCCAGTTTTTGCATGCTGAATTTTTCAACGAACGCTGATGCATAGCCATTCTTTTCGAGCGCGGCTCTCAACGGCAACATGTTGGCCGATGTTTCGTCTTGCATAATAAAACAGTTCTCACTAGATTACTGATGGGTAGTCAGGGAATTTGGTTTGTTTTCAAGTTGGCCATCACTCACATTTGATGGCAGCGTTCGAATTCAGATAAACTTTCCAGCCAGCCTCTTTCGAAAAGAAGCACTAGACTCGAGTTTCGCTCTCATTAGAGCTTGTCAGTAGTAGTAGTGGTAGTAATTCTCACTAGACAGCGCTCGGCACAAAACTGTGAAAGTTCAGGCATTGCCTCGTTCAAGTGTGTTTTCGATAAACGAACCGCAGCACGGAAGATGAAGACTCGCTATAAGTAGGGGTCACGGCAGCCAAGCAAACAATGAGCGTGGCGCACTAAGGCTTGAGTAGGTAAAATATAGTGAAGGTTTTGTCTAGATTCGTCATGGAAATTGTGTCTATTCTGATAGGTCAAAATCGTATTCTATAGGGATGAAGACATTTTTTCCGTATGGAAAAATGAGGTTTCATAGCATGAAGATATTACCTGCTACACACGGTCGAACTCTGGTCATACACTGTCTTGACTATTTAAGCCCGACATCCTAAGACTCATGCACGTGGACTGAGTCAGTTGGTCGCTACTCTGGGTGACTTCAGCCTGCGATGGATGCTCTAACTTGACAAGAAACAACAACTAGTTTATTTGACGGTTGTCAAGAGTAGAAAACTGATAGCTGTACAAATGAAATGTGATCAAAGTGCCAATTAACACGTGAGATTATGGGACAATACGTCACCATTTATTGGTTTGAATAACCTGGGAAACGCGATGTTTAGGAGGTAGGTTCATTTTGCACACTCTTCAACCACAAACACAACATTTATAAACTTGCGGTTAACGGAAAAGAAACGAATAATTACCCGTGACTCCTTACAGCTACATCGATTCTAGTGAATAAAACCAATGAAGGCTTCAATAAAGCTCTAATAAGCAGCCTCACCCGGTTGAACGTTGTGATCACAGGGAGCGATGAAACCATTTTGGTTGTGTGTCTCTTTGAGGATTATTGCCTGGCGATCCTATGCACTTGTTCACACAGGATGTCAAATTAGACTGCAATGGTGATAACTTTAAACAAGTCGGCGGTGTAGCAAAGAGAGCCCCGTTTGGTCGACTGGCCGCTGATATTTTCACGAACCGAAAGAAGTAACGTTAGACGCGATCGGGATCAACCCGAAAACCTTCTGATCAAGTTAACCCCCCCTCCATATCACCATTCAATAAGTTAACTTTCAAAAACTCATAGAACGATGAACTATACCGTAAACCTTACTGGATTGAACGGTATTTTATTGTTTTCTGCTTCGCACTCATGTGGCATAAACGCAGTCAAGTTGGTACACAGTTCTACAAAACCAGGGTAATGTACACGACAAACACAACAGAGGGAGAATTAGGATTACTGGAAGATATGTTGCGATCAGATACCTATCCTCACACATTTGTCGAAATTCACAGCCAAGTGCGCCTTCGCAGTAGCTCAGCTTGCAGTACGGAAGAAGACAGCAGCCATCGTATTAATCCACAAAACCGAGAACCCAATGATAAGGTTAAAGCATAGTCTCGAATATAACTTACGTCGGACTTATAACACCACCTAACTGTCTTATTCCGCACATTAGAGCCATGCACTTACCACCAACCGGGGTCCGATTCTGTCCTCCAGACCAGTAAGTGTGTTTGATCATCTGCAGCCGAGGTGACGTACACTGGGTGAACAGAAAAACGGCTGGAGAAACGTGTCGAGTAACACCTATTAGAGTGGTTAGACAAATCAGTCAATCAGACAACAATCTCGAACCTCGGCCTCATTGATCGCCACAAATTTAGCTGAGACCAGATACACAGCGCACTCACAACTAGCAACCGTGTGCAGCAGATCAAGTTCTTCGAGGCCTTGTTATTCACTCGCCACAATCCTTCATTTTGTGCCCAAAGAGACTTGACAGCTACATCATACCTGTCTTGGTTTCCTTAACCAGGGTCAAATTAGCCTCAGGAAGCCATTGGTAAATCTTCATTTGTTTTCAGTCAACCGTTCATTTATTAATTATAAGCGCTACACGTTTGAGGATGAAAACAGTGTACTAAATAAATTTTTCTCGTAGTGCGTACTCGGTCTGAGTAATTCACATAGAAATATGTCAGAAATGTTCATGATCACAAAACGAGGTTTTGCAAGCATGTTTTCGATAACATCTCATCAGATTCTTACAAACAGGAAATTCGAAAACAGAAGGCCAGTTGTGTTCAATGTGCAGAGTTGGTCGAGATACAATCACCTCCCGCCTTCACAGTTGTGGAAGAAAATGGAGTACTAGTTACTTTCCTATCGATCAGGCGGTGAACTATTTGTCCAGACGGCCCCGGCGGTTGGACACAATAAGGAGTTACTTGACCGGATAGTCATAACCTCGAATGTGGCCAACGTCTTCGGCCAAAGAATTCCCACAGGAATTCACCACCCAATCCCTTCCCATGTGACCAGACCCACAAGTAAATAAAATGTTGACAACACAATCAGATTTGAATGTCCGAGCGCCTGTTCCTTTAGAATAAGCGAACTAAACTCAGATAAATCATTCGCGGGTATGCACAACTAGGTTGGTAGGCCCAATTTTGGGCACATTCAGCTGTCCCGTAGTCGTTTTTATGAGAAATTGTGACAGTTATACTCAAAGCTATACCGTTTGATTGTGATCGTCAACGACCCTACTGGTTAACAGTTGCTTATTTTTACAGCTTGGTAGTGGATGATGTTGTATCAGAAAAACCGTTGCGGTAATTCAACAGGTTTGGAACGAACTTCTCACTGTCCACACAATCGGACCCCCAATACCCGAAATTTCCAGCCAACGAAGCCAAGGAGAAAGAGGGTGAAAAACGACTGTTGTCCTGTCTCAGATTACTACATAACGGTGTGGTAGTTACTGGTTGAGTATGACCTTGAAGAAGGGATGGATGTTCGAGCATCTTCTCGGGGTGTTCCAAGCAACCTGTGTGTATGACTGGTATGAAGTCGCCATCATCATCACTATCACTGTCTGCTTTCAACCGTGCTCATCGGTACTATGGCTCATGTTGCCACTGGTCTTGATAACGGTCCGCTGAGTAGAGGAGCAGTGAATAAGTACAAAGGCATAGTGAAGAAAAGAAGAAGGTATGCAAACAGCAAAAAAGAGTTTCGAGAAGAAAAGCCAACATGTTTGCGGATATAGGCTAGTCACGGAATGCAACCAAATGCCATACCGGAGTGTCTACAGCCAGCAGTGGAGAGGGTCGCTGTTGTATAGTAGTCACCTTTTGTTGTGAGTAGTACAGCGTGACGAGTACGCTCGGGAATTAAATGGCAGGTCCTAAACCCAGGAAGACAAAGGACCAGAACCAAATATTGGAAAGATGAATATGCGCTATGTAGGATGTATCACCAAGACGAACATGCATTGCTGCCGACCAGATGCGGATGCACATTAGCCACTCACACTAGTGTTCGAGTCCGTTGTTCTGTGCTTTTACATATCATGTAATGCATTCCGTGCAATAAACGGCTCCATAGATCAAGCGTCTTTTGCGATCACGAAATTTGCGAACTCCATAACCAGGTAGACGGCACCTATCAACCTAGCCCGGCTGATCGGTTGAGGCTTTCATAAACCGTGACGATACTGTTTATGGTTTCTAGCATCCATCAACAGCCAAGCTGGACAGCGTGCGATGCTGTGGGCGTTCCCTCGGCATACGAAGTACATGACCAAACCAGTGAATATTGTGTATTCCCACTATCTTGGTTACTGGACACGACCTTCAACCTTTCCAAAATATCCACCGGCGGAACGTCGCGTAGGGGTCGGCCTCAATACAGCAAACACTCATTTGAATATAACATGGATCCAAGTACGTCACAGTTACAATAGTTGCCAATGCTCAGTTCCCCTTTATACAGAAAACCATTTCATGTCAAACTGCACGCCAGTGTTGCTTCTCTTATTTCACTCGCAATTACTTTAATATCGAGTATATCTTACCTGACTGCTGAGTAGTAGTGTAAGTAGTATAATGCAATCGCTCGCCCCCATTGCATTCCTGTCCCCACAAAGTGTTTCAGCCACGGCAAAAGTCCTTCCGGACCTCTTCGTTCTCTCCACGCTCTGTGCACCGGCCTCAGTGATGTTCATGCACTTGATGTGCATTCTCTTCTGATCGGGGTATCATACCGTTTCCAAAGCTGGCTTCCTTCTCATTCTTACCCAAATACACTGGACCGCGACGTTCCACCGCTACGTACGACTCCATCCACTTTGTCACTAACTTTCTAGATCCGGTTCCTTTTGCATCTGGGCACCGCCGGTCTCCATAATGAATCTACGAACCAGGTTCAAACATAGCATTATCTTCAGCACAAAATGCTTGTGTTAGCCAACCTAAGCGGAACGAATCTTCACCCGTTAGTTTTCCCCCTTCACGTAACTTCCGTTTCAACGGACTAACGCTATTCACCTTAACGCCAGAGGCGACTACCATTTTCCACTATCCAGTGGTTTTGTTTACCTTCACAAAACTGAAGGAAGTAGTCAATAAATGTCCGTGCCGACGATTGAACTATGGCTGACTTTGTCTCGGTGATCAAATCAAACACGGACCTATACTTACTCCATCAGCTGGATTAAGAATAGGTTACTGGATCAGTAAGCCCTGGTGAAACGATCAAGAATAGATTAATTCACGCGTCCCATTCTAAATACTCTAGGAACAGGATGGAATCTTCTAGCAAAGTGATAGTAACATTAAGACTGTTCTTATTTCACATGAAAAAAATACTGATTGAGTTTACTAAGTGAGAAAGACAGCACCAATTCAACGGCTTCTGCTCAGGCACTCGAACCATCAGCCGCGATAAACAACGGCAAAAATGACATGATAGTTCTTTGAACTTAAGGCCAGAGAAGTGCTTTCATTCTCACAGCTGGCAACTTAGCACTTTACTCCTTTATCATTGACGGCAGATCCAGGTAACAACTCAGTGGTGGTGATGAATGATGTTTTTTACACACCTTATCAATAAGTTTTTCGGGAAAGAGTTCTCTGTTAATAAAAATATCGACGAATCCTTTGTAACAAATTCAACTATTTGAAGTTGTGAAGTCCAGAATATTTTATCAAGCAGCGATGTGTCACTGTCTCGGCAAGCACTGGTAATGGGACACTCAGAAGACGCTGCCCACGGTATCGCTGTCATGTTTATGCTTGTTTCAAAATTTAGTAACGTCTAACTCTTTTTTTGAGGTTTTTTATATCTAACTCGTCACGTAGGGTGGAGAGGAGATAAAAGGATGCTATTATTTTCGTCTAATAGCGTTATCTCAGTAAAGAACTTCGTCAAGCAACGAGAGCGCTTCTGCATGTGTCTTTTGTGCTGACCTAAAGGGACCATTACAAAGCGTTCCCAAGATGGTAGTTCTTTTCACCAGAAGTAAATCTGTCAGAGGAAAAATTGCAAGATATGATTTGTTGCATGGTAGCTTGTATGCAATGGGCCATCCTTCAGTCTCAGAACGTCGTCATCAAGCAAAGAACGACCAATTCTCAATCGGCTTCACATCAACTCAATTGTGGTAGCGTATTACAGGCATACATTTTTGTAGAGTCGAAAACTATCTGGAATTAGATACCAAATTCGTCAAGCCTTTTTAGACGTTCTGGTTATACGTTTACAGCGAACTTTTACAGGCACCAGTCACTCATTAATTTTCAGCGTTCATGAAATGTGCCCTTGAAATTCATAGTGAAAACCTCGAAATATCCATCATGTAAGTAAACGACTATGTGACTTCTCTTTATCTGGCTTTGTTTGTTGCTTATCGCAGAATTACCATAGGCAAAGCAATCAGTGCAGGGTGAAAACACTTACATCAATAAGGCACTGACTCAGTTTACTTGTAAGGCCTTCGGATGTCAAACTTGAATAGGCATAACAGTGTTTGTCTGGAGCTCGATGTTTCAAAACCGACACTATCCCCACCTAGGTTGCTTAGTCCAAATGATCGTTGCTGTGTATCAGCCCTATTACCTCGACGTCGACTGAATGCACAACTAAGGCTCTGGCAACCGTTGCTCAGTTCAGAAGAGCTTAAGCTGTGGTTTTTGACTGGATTCTAACGGCTGACAGAATTAGCATGGACGAACACGCCCTGCCAGCTTACTGGATTGTCTCAGCTACAATTACTCACTCCATCATACGGCTTGAGTCCCAACCGGAGAAGGAGACTTGGACACTAACGTTTATTACGAGCAGGTTGAAAACCAGACACACAAAGCTCTGTTAACGTACGACAGGCGGTTACCACACTAGGCATTCTGAACACTACATAATGAAACTTGAAATAATTCACTCGGCTGGACTAATGATGCAAACCGTTGCCTCGCAATAAACGTTGAGCAAAGCTAACGTCACCAGTGTTGTTCAGTAAAAGAACAGCTCATTCACTGGAATATCTCCAGAACAAAGGTCAGCAATCATCTGGTGAAGGACCGTATGCCGTGACAGTGAATGGATGAAGGCCATCTTCATCTGCAACGAATACACCGAGGTAGCCGCAACAAAACCATGAACAAATTGTGATGTTTATTTTTATCAAGATAGCACGGAAGTAAAGGAGTGGTAACCGAAACAGAGTAGCACACTGCTAAATACGGCTTAACCAAAAGACTCGCAGTATGAAGCGATAGGTTGGATCAGATCAGAAGAAGAACGTTGTCTAAATAATCTGGGTTTGCAGCATACTGTATATGCATTCTAAATTTAACAGGTGTTATTCGAACCTGTAAGTACTTCCGAACGTCGCGGCCATTTTATTGTTGAATTTGAAGCCGGATAAATTTGCATCCGGCCTTCAGGCCATAGACCACCGACCCCTATCATGTGGACTAAGGTTAGTAGTGAGAGACTGGATGCTTGCTGACGATTGCCTTACATCACCCGCGAGTAGCCATAGTCGTTGCATTCAGGTAACCATTTTGAGTGTCAAAATTTTGCGCAGAGAGCTACATAATACGATCAACTACAATTTGAAATTCAAAGAGCCATAAATGACATCCGCACGCTAGATCTGGTCAATTCCTTATTGATTCTAGTTGACTTGAACAGTAAGCTGAATCCACCGATAAGTTATGAATTCCAATTGGTTTAGATCAATTGAGGCTAAATAGTGGCGGGGCATAATCATCGTCTAAACTATGTGTAACTGGTAGCGCAATTAAAAAACTGCAGTGTTTTTAGGATTTGTGGCACTTTTTTTCCCAAATTTATCGAAATTTAGAGGAATGCAAACACATATGACAAGCGATATGTGAGACACTGGCTTAATGTCTGTCAACTGTTGTCTCAACGATTCAAAAGTTCCAGATTTTTCTTATTATGTTTTCTATTTCGTAAGGTCGTATTTGTTTAGTATTCTATCATTCTGCATAGTGCGATCGGCACTGTCAGTAACCTGAGCAACTGTACTTCAGGTATGGGTTCGGTGTGCCTGCATGTAATCTTCGCTTGCTCTTGTCTTGAAGTACCCCCTTTTCTTCATCCTTCATATCCACCGATACTACTCAGGAAAAAAACACAGATAAACCTTCATGTAAAATTCCGTGTCATGAAGCTCCACGGGCGTCCATGTACGAATCGTGTGAAACATCATTATTCAATAAAGCGAGCGTGAAACCACATTTCCCTGAGGGTCACTTTGGTTCCCAGTTCACACCACTCCGCTTGGATCTGATTCACATCAGTGCATGTCCGACTTCGTGTGCCAAGATACTGATTACGCCGAACGGAAAGGCGTGCATATTTTCTTGCGAAGCTTTTGTGGTAGTAGTGGACATGGATGCAAAATCTCAGCATCATTTGGTTGGTAAGTATTCATCCACTAGTCATTTCGGCTATACGTTTGTCCGCTTTTCCTTGCATATGACTTTCCACAAGCTGATACCCGAACAGAAATCAACCTACTCTCAATTTTATCTATCGATTCACCTTAGCTAGCCAAAGCAGTACACAAATTAAGGAACTGTGTGTTCACGTATGGCTAATATACTGAGTTACTTAGTTTTCACTTTGGCCACATGTCCAAGGGCACATGACTAATACGATTTCGTGTTTTTCCTTTTTGTGATACATCAGTCACTTGATGAACAGACGGATTGTCTCATATAAATTGACTGCCACAAAACCACTACCGTGGCGTTTAGTTCAATAAAGTGATTTTTGGCTAGAATGAACCAGTAGAAATACAAATGTTGCTTAAACAGAAAAAATGGTGAACTGTCAGTGAGTTGGTCAATTTCAAGTTGAACATCACTCAGTTTTGATTGCAGCTTTTTCATTTAATTAAACTTTTCACTTATCTTCTGAAAAAAGCACTAGAGTTGAATTTCACTTTTGTTAGGGCTGCGTTCGAATGCAAATGATGTACAACTCAAAATACTAATGTCATTCACACGGCTGCTAACGATGAGCAAAAGTTAACTTCAAGTGCGAATTTAGAACAGAGCACCCGTTTCTTTAAATACACTGGTTGATGAATTCCTACACGAATCAATATCGATAATTAACACTATTACGGATTTTATTCTCCAGGACATACAGACACAGTCATGGGTCTGTGTATGGATCCCGATGGAACAATGCTAGCCTCCTGTCAATCAAGTTCCCCCGTCGGTGTCGTACACGTTTGGAGAATGCCTTTGTTGGAAGAACAGGGCTGTCGAAAAACTGAACATCCCATCGGTACTGGTAGAACCAGCAGGATTAGAACTCTTCGTGGTGTGTGCTTGAGCAAAATGAGCGAATTCTTGTTTGCTTTTGGAGAAGATCCTAACGGACACGGTTTGATTCTACTTTGGGATGTCCGAGTAAGATACGGGTTTAAGCGTGATTTAATCTATGGAACCACTTTTCACGTCAGAAGGAGGTATATCAAAACTCTATCCACTTTTATCAGTCGCCACTTCAAAAGTAATAGAAATTTGTGATACCTGTATACAGGTAATAAGTGAACGATCACTGTTTATTTTTGTAGTATCAAATGACTGTAAACACACAGCGAAAAGTCTGATTATGTCATCTTTATATTCACAAGACAGTCTGGCGTGGCCTAGATACTCACAGCACAACTCGCTAATTTCCAGTCGACCGTCCATTCTCACAAAACGCCTAATTCTGGTCTATTTTCTGGACGGGCTGTTAGTTATACCACATGCATGTATGATGTTCTGCTTTGTAAGACGACAGTCCGGAACTCGAACTTTGATTCGTTGTAGAAACGTGCAGCATTCATCTACATTGAACGCACTTGAATGGTTTGGACTGAACTTAGTGGACGCCCGCCAGCAATAGTTTCATGGTGAGTCATGTGATTACAAGTAGGAAAAAGTACGAAACCAGCTACACTGTAGCTGACTTAGTACACTTTAATGTCGATGCCTGTAAGCGACTGGATCTGTCTGTTATCACCCATCTGTGTTCATCTACGAATTATAGCTTTGGAAATCCCCCCTTTAAAGTTTGCACTTTTTGTTCCCATGCTTGCCAACACATTACTCTTGAAACCGATGGTTTATCAGCAAGTTATCAGAAAATCGTTCATATTCATCTAACTAAGCTCTTGTCCAAATCTTTTGGAGCCGCAAAGTAAGGTTACAAACAAATCATGATTAGGAAGATTAAGAACTACTATTGTAAACTTAAAATGCCACCCGATTTGCGGCACATTGATTCCGCTGGCATTCTGTTTCATCGTTTAGTGAGGAGACTGTCCAGGTGAGGCACACAACCACCAGATTGTATGTGATACAGCACACAACTGTGTAGAGCCCAGACTGTTATCGAGTGCAACGCAGTGATTTCCGATCAGGAAGAGAACATGCCATCTACGCATTGCACACAATACTTGACTGTAAATTTCAACATATGGTCATCTCCATTCATTCTCAAATACAAGGTTGATACGGTATGCTCCACTGAATATCCAACTGTTTTTCGACTGACTGATTAAACGTTCTCCAATAGTAACTTAGGTTTTTCACCAGGCTTTATCGCTCCGCTTTGACTGATTTATTCAACAAAGTCTATCAGCTGGAATACTGTGCTACCGCTGATCGCATGCTGCAAAACCGACCGGTGTCTCCAAGACTTATGCATTCTGCCATCTGTGACTGGTTGTGTGAGTCAGACGAAGAACGTTATATTACGCTTCCTCACATGTTCGCAATCCGGCTTACGTTTGTGGCGATTAAGGACGAGCCGCAGCTCCGCTGGGTCGTTGAACATGATCAAAAACGCGCAACTCACCTCCACACCGGTTCATATTCAAGTACCGTTGGGTCAGTTGACTGGCTGTTGTATTAAACCGATCGTACAAATCCTTCGGACTGTCTTGAAGGACGGAGAGGAAGGGGCAGAAGTGGTCAATGCCTACTCCGTTGTCGCATGCTCCGAAACCGGTTACATCATAGAGGTACGCAGACTGTGTTGAATTTGCTAACAAATGTTCACACTGTGAAAGCACTAAGGCTTAACGATGTTTTAAATGCGGGTGCCACTCAGTAATTATGGTTAAGTCTACAATGCAAATTAACGGTAGTAGTGACCATAGCTTAAATACTTAAACCGATTAGAGCTACAGTTATTCTGTTTTAATGAATACGTCTTGGTGAACACATTTTTTCCTGGTTTATATGTGCCAGTAGCGTAGTGAAGTGAAAATTTTGATGATGAGATGAGCATGAGTATGTCTGTTTTTATTGACAACAGACATTTCAGGATGTAGTCCCTTAGCTCAAAGATGGTTACCGTAATATATTGTCAACCGGTGAGAAAAGTAGATGTATTGTGTCGCTGTTGACTGCCTAGGTAGATTTCAACGCATTATATTATGGTGGACTATAGCGTAAACTGTTGTGTCATGCTGCTTAGGCAGTCAATCCGCTGGATCATTTGGTCAAAATTTCTGTGCAGAAAGTGATCTCCATGTCAAACAACTACAAACTTGTCCAAGCAAAAACGCATAATCGATTACCGTAGGTTACTTAGCACACACGTTGAGACCCGTTGGAAATTAGATATTTCGGATTAATAACGAATCTTCAATGTTCCTCAGTAAAAAATGACTTACATCCCATCTTTGGGATTACCATTCTAAGATGAAGACAAACAAGATTTGTTTGAATTCTCACTTGTTTTCACATACGTATATGTACGTATAGGGATGCGCATTATTGATAAAAGCCAAAACGCCAGGGTAACATTTCTTTTATCCAGAATGTCGGCCTGCTCATGCTAACGATTTTATCGCCCCGATTGTCTACACTGGCTTTCTGGTTGACTTCACCATTCCAATCCACGTAGCACAGTTTAGGGCGCAGTAAACTGGAAAAAGATTCGTCGACCAGTAGGTACGGCGCAGGCATCTGAACAAAAATCTGCTAACCCGTTGCACTGTAACACATCTTGCTACACTGTCGCTCTGCACGAAGTTTCTGAATCCAGAACATGGAAGTGACTCTACCTTCTCGCTGGACTCTCTCTTGGATGTCATTAACCCCCAAGTTGGACGAAAGGCTATAGTGAATCTCTGCTGAACTTTTAATAAGCTGTTGCAATGCTTCAACACACTTGTGAATGTTACCACCAGATTCAAAATAATATTGTAGATCGTAGAACTTTAGCTATTTATTGATTTTCAGGTCCGCATACATTGTCAAATTATTGTCTTGAATGGCTTGTGTGTGGTAAGATGCTCATTTTTGGAGGTGTAGAATCAGTTGCATTTCACCTATTACATAAATGCGCTTACGGTGCAAAGTTCACAAAACATGAGACAGCACCTGAGCTCCAGATAAGAAACCAATGTCTTGGGAAAAGTTGCGTATAACTCCGGTCCCCGTGATCAGATATTGTGAACGGCAATAGACTATCTAAAACCATGGTAGAAAATGTTCGACAGATGGAACGGAAGCTAACCCAGTGTTATGACGTATTGGATGAGTTGTCGTAAAACGATCTTGCAGATTTCGAAATTTATGCTAACAGTTTCGCAACCAAGCGAATGCCCGACCTGTCCAATCGGTTGAATCCTGTGAAGCCGTGCGCCAAATTTTCCATTAATCCCTGAGCGGTATGTTCATAACTTCTCCTCTTTGAATCTGAACAGAATTTTGCTTAAGGCACTGTCACTAGGACCTAATTTTTGTTGTTCATGTCGTGAAAACAGTCAGGCTGATTTAGAATTTTAATTTGAAAATTTGTATGATCAGTTAGCTACTCTCTCTATCTTTAAAAGAAGAAAGACTGAAATCAACGTTGGTGAACTCGTGGCACCAGTGTGATAACTATATACCGCAAGCAAAACAGCTCTTGACGAAACAGCATTTAGATGCATTGAAGTGTTTACACAAGGACGGGTGTATAATGCTGTCCAGACCGGATAAGTGAACAGGAGTTGTCTCAATGAACAGGATTGACTACGTTACCAAAATGAATGATATATTGACTGATAGCTCAAAATGCATGATGATAAGTACGGAGAAACATAAGACACCAGTTACAGAAAAAACAGTATCTAAAACGTTGCGTGTGATGAAACAGAAGGAGACAATTGATCCGGCCACTTTCGAGCGCATCCTTCCCATTGGAACAATAATCCCTAGGTTATACAGTCTGCCCTAAGTGCACAAAACAGGTTTGCCTTTGGGACTCATTTTAGATGTCGGCAACTCGCCTTATCATGATCTGGCCAAATGCCTTGCTAGTCTGCTCGAACCCATCAGGCTGGAGCTAGCAAAACGCAGGGACACGTTTCATTTCATTGACCCACTTCAAGACCTGAACCCAAACCATCAGAGAGTGCTCTCATTCGATGTTGCCCTTTTATTTACGAACCTGCTTCTACAAGAGATATTTGACTACTTGTGCGATTACATCGAGAGTAACAACAAACACGCGGGCATCCCAAAAGATGAACTCAAAATGTGTACTTTGTACAAGTAACGTTCAGTTTTCGTTCAACAATGCAATCTACCGACAGAGAGATGGAGTGGCAATGGGCTGGCCTCCAGGTCTCCTGTTAACTGACGTTTCCATAAGCAAACTGGGGACTACCCAAATGAGTGTGGTCATTGAACAATTTACATTTTACAATCGCCATTTTGATGATAATTTTTACGTCATCAACGAGAATGCTAGCATAAACAGAGTTATTGCGGCTTTTAAGCCAGCCTATAGCAGTGTTAAATTCATCAAAGAGTCAGACAACAATGATCAAATAAATTTTTGGGACATTCCCATAGCGAGAAGAGAAGACGTTTCAATTCGTCGAAATGTGTACCGAAAGCAGACTTGGAGTGGCCAGTGCATTCACTTTGACAGTTTTGTTCCGCTAAATCAAAAACGAAACCACATACTATGCCTGACGGGTAGAGCGCTAAAGATCTGCACCTCTGACACTTTGCAAGCTGAGTTAGACTTTCCACAAGAAGTGTTCATGCAGAATGCCTACCCAATGCGTTTCATCCAAAAGACGATGCAGACGTTAGAGTTGAAACCTACGCCACGCTCTGTAAATAAGAAGTTTGCGCTTACTGGTCTTCCTTTCAAGGGAGATCCCATGACCGAAGTTATCACAAGAAAGCCCAGCATGTCAATCAACACAACCTACCTTGCTGCCCAATTGTGCGTGAGTTTCCGTTCAACACCCGTCATCATGTCACAGCACAAAGACAAACTTCCATGTTCTACAACTAGCTGTTGTGTGTACTCATTCGTTTGCTCATATATTTGCTCATTTATTGGTCGTACTACAAGACGACTGTCTGACAGAGTGCGTGAACGTCATCCTGCGTGGTTGAACGGTGGCGTGATTAAAGCACGATTGCTGTTCACTTGACCCACTCCAGTCATTCTCAGCAAGAAGGATGCTTTCCAGATTGTCTACCGAGTGCCAAGGAATCGATCAAAAATAGTGAGATTCTGAATACTGACCATTGCTGAAGTCATTAGCATCCGATTGCGCAACCCTGACCTTTGCGTTCAGAAGAAGTTCGTGCGGACACTTAGCCTCCCTTGGCCCACAGTCAATCAAACCCACAATTTGGAACAGTAACTGCTTAACTGATACCAATCACGCTGTCCATAACCTCTATGGACGCTTTGCCTACTCACCCTAATTATTGTTTTCGTATTTAATGTGTTGTAATTAGCCTGGTGATCAAACACAGAAAAAGTCATGTTCACTACTTTGTCGCTCACATGATAGTCAAGTTTGATTAAGCGGCACAGTCTTTCTTGAACTACTCGGTACAACTAGCTTGCAAACGAGTTGCGATATGATGAATATCTTTGAATTATTCCACTGTTACGGCGGTTGTTCAACCTCATGCTGGAACATTTCGTTATTTGGGATTGTTTCCAATGGGTTATCTTCAGCCTGTTGGACGTGCATTTCAGTTGCGGTCAATATTCTGATTTGAAACCGGATCTAGCTGTTAGATCGCAGGTAACTTATGACCCATCCAGGTGCCTGTTTTTTGGCTAACTGATGTTGTAACTCCTCGAAAGAATATGCTGGTTCGTCCACAGTATAGTAAAAAGCTTAACAGAGATCGGATTCTCCTCCTCGTGATAATGAACACAGAAAAAACGTGTTCCCGGGAGCAACGCGATTATCTCCTTTAGTTACTCTAAAGACAGACGAACAGACGGGTGCAAAAAACAATCTTGTTCCGCTCTAACAAAGTGTGCATCAACAGGGAAATTACAGGGTACTCATATGACGTATAGCGACTTACAAACACTCTGAAGTCAGAAAATTGAAGGAGGGTTATCAAAAGTGGTAGTTTAGGTCACTAAGCCATCAATGAACATAGCGGAATAAAGATCAGACAGGTAAGAAAATAGCGAAGGTTATCTCTCGACTGTTTACAACATTTCCGCTCAATCTGATTGGGTAAAGTGGTTTTCTCGAGGAAGAAGAAGGCGGTTTTGGACGGAAAAAATGGATAACCCAACACCTGAATAGTGTTCCGGTATCAGGCACTGCATGTAAATAGGATAATCCCCACAAATTGAAGATCTGCAAGGGGCTATAATCTAAACAAAGGCATTTCTGCTTACGCATTTTCGCTCGTTGACTATTCACGTCAGCCTAGACCTTAGTAAAACTTAAAGATCCACATTGTACAGTGTATTAGTGCATGATGTGATCGACTAACTGTGATTTTTAATTGATATCATTTATATACTCCAGTGGCTCTGTCTATTTGTTGATCACATATACGAATAAGTTGGAGAAACTGAGTTGTTTAACCTATTTGACCTTTTCAGTTTAATCCGGATCTGTTTGAAGCTTCTGCTATCTATCGATTGATGACGGGTCCACAAGGAGGCTCTGCAGAACTTCTTGTCGTCCCAAACACTGTCTCCAACCTCACTGAAAGAGGGAAGCATGAGCTTTTAAAGGCAGATCCCAGATCAGGTGGTTTGAATCTGACCCAAATAAGGTGGGTTCATTTGGGTCCGGGAACATTGGACGGATGGCTGGTGACTGGAT
Source organism: Paragonimus westermani (assembly GCA_008508345.1). Taxonomy (NCBI): domain Eukaryota; kingdom Metazoa; phylum Platyhelminthes; class Trematoda; order Plagiorchiida; family Troglotrematidae; genus Paragonimus; species Paragonimus westermani. The sequence continues at coordinate 123,777 of QNGE01000903.1, forward strand.
CCACAGACGGCTGTATGAGATTGTGGAATATCGATGGGCACGAGCGAGCACCGAAGGTGGAGGTAACCTATGCTGGATCTATTCGGTGTTTGGCGGTGTGTACTTTGAAACCAGAATTGAGTAAATCTCCCAGATCTGATGATTTGGAGTGGTTATCGAGAGCTAAGATTAGCCTGGCCACTGAGACCGGTGGTCTGGCTTGTGTTAATGTATCTGGAAGAGTTTCTGACAAAAACACGGAGAAGAACCTTTGTCTTGAAAGTTTTTCTCCCAAAAGACTTATGGCTTGGCAGCTGGATGGACCGATACTGTCTGCAGATACAATTACATGTGATCCTGCAGGCTCAACCTCTGTGGTCGCGACGTTGAGTATTAAGGGGTACGTTCATACTTAACCTCACAAGGTGCCTCTATGTACTTTCTCGAAAATTCACCCTTAATAAAATAGAATTGTCAATCACACTTTTTGCGTGCACTCGAGTGTGTTCTTGGATTCAGGCACAACGATTTGAATAATTCTGATAGGTAATCTGTTTCTTATAGAGGCATGCAGACCAGTTTTGAAAATTCGTGTTTACAGTTGTGCACAACCAATGTAACCATGTGTAAGTAAGATAGTACGGCTATGGTTTAGTTAAAGTAATGTGCATTCTTTACCATAATACAAAAACCCAGGTGAAAGTGAAATGTGTTTCAGGATGGGGGCTCAGAATTCCCCCATTGGAACATGAACGAACAGACAACAGTCGTCTGCATAATGTTGTACATTTTCCAACAAAAATGGCCATTAAGCCAGACACGTCTACGTCAGTAGGCCTCAGATGTTTCCAGTTTGTCACCTTGCACCATTCGGATGCTCAGCCCATGTGCTTATCAATTTATGTCCCATAGGCAAGATAAATAAAAGTTGACCACGTGTCGTGTTCACAAACGAGGACGAAGCCGAGGTGGGAACCCACAATATGGTTGTCTTTATAAACCGTAACTTATTCTCAGATTAAGGTCTATTTTTGTGACGGGAACGCCTGATATATGTTAACTTCCGCTCCGATAGTTGTTTTCCCTGAGATACGCTCTGTATCCTTGCTGACTGATTATCTCATCCAAAAATTAGAAAGCTGTGGGGAAAGAAGGGAATGCCTACATAATTATGGTGTGTGCAGTTGTTAAGAGTTTGTCGGAAATCACTACAGCCTAGTCGAGCGGGCTGATTTGAGGTTTTATCTATAAACTTCTGGGTGACAGAAATTGCCAGAACAGGTGTGGGGTTATGAAATAACTGAGTGATGTCAGTTTCATGTGCAGGTTTCTATTGTCAAGAACGACGAACTGAATCACCAGCTCGCTGGTTTCTCAGGAATGACTGAGAACGGTCTCATTAATGCAGTGAGAATGTTCTCAAAACCGAACAGATCAGCCTTCGAACATAAAAATGAGTAAGACTGTCTGGCCAGAGTGACAAACTTCAGTTGTCCGTGTGCAATGTACAGATTTACTAATACAGTTTCTCCACTCATATAAAGTTGCCGCCTGTCGGAGAACTTCACGGATAACTCCCACACCTAAATAAGATTCCTTCAAATGACTCCCAACAGCCTACAACTCAGAAGCTTTGTAAGTGTTTGGGAGAATTATATTCGTGAATAAGTAAGTCAGGAAAGGATAACCACAGGAATTTCGAACGTAGACTGATCGCTGATCGCGGAGTTTGGATAACTGGGTTAATTAAATGGAAGCCTGTTCTGCTTTAGGAAAACCACCGAACTTTTCAAACTTATCCCTATTAGTGGTACCGGGCTTCAAATTGTCCTTAAAACTGTCAATGAGGCGGACGGTAAACTCGTCCATAGTAAGTCTAGTAGGTTATACCGCTGAGCAGATCACTTCAAGGGCTGGTGTAGCTGGTCTGCTTCTTTTGCGTTTCCGACATAAACTTGTATTACCCTGGACTGTTGATTTGCAACCGCACATCAATGATCGTAAGCACAACACGCTTCGTCGAACAATAAGGAGCCGCTTTCCACTTATGCTGGTTTACCGGCTGCCCACGGGCATGGGCCTGTCTGACTGAAGAATGAGCTGTCTTCTCATGCTCAGATCGTACTCACCCACTCGTTTACATTTTGTTGCATAATGGAATACTCTGGGAATACAACTTGACAATATCTTGAAAGAGTAAGAGGAAATCATTCGACCTTGATACGAAATGGAATAAAGAAATCGGTAGCATGCATGACTGTCTCACACTAATTGTGGACAAACTTTAGTGATAAATCCGACCGGGTGGTTCGTGTCAGTCTAAATCGTTTCAAACAATCCGTTGAGGTGAGTCCAGCAACGCTAGCGTGCAGCGCTGGGAGCAATCACAATCCGATTTAGTGAAGCAAAGATATGTGCACAGAAGAAGTTTGTAAGTGTCCTCAGCCTCTTGTGGTCTTGCCCTCGACCAGTCGCAAATGACGTGAATCGGTTATAGTCACTCCAGCTCAAGACTGAATTTTAATTTATTTGACCATGCCTGTAATCAATATGTAACAAGTCAACCTATGGATCTGCATTAATCTGATGACGAGATCTCCAAATCGTATTCGTCATTCTATCTCCATGATGAGATTATTCTTTTTCCAAGCGATTCACTTTCCCAAAGCTACTGAATAAGTAGTTTATTTCCGACACACTTCCATTTTCAGATCTATTCGAATATGGAAACTGTCGAAAATGAAAGTAAAGGATACCCAGTTAGCTTTTACATCTGAAGAGTTGTGTGGACTTCAAGAAACACCGCTCTTCGATTTATGCACACCCGGTGATGTCCCAACCTGTCTAGCTCTCCAGCCAGTTGAACTTGTGTCGCACAAAGACACGCCAGAAACGGAACAATTCACATGGCTTAGACTTGTCTGTGGCTACCCAAATTCTGGACTCATTCGGATATTTTCGCCGTCAACAGCTGAGCTTTCCGTCGAATCTACACATCATAGTGGACATGACATTTCGGGTAATTCTGTCAGCCATGACTGTTTTCGAGGTTGTTACATTTTTACGTTTCTCCGTCCAATCTCAAAGGTCTTATGCTGCATACAAAATGTGTTTTTCTGATGCATTGTTAGGGACCCCCTAGTTTGGCATGGACAGATGGACTGTATATAGTCCATAACTAGGTCATGAAAGTTCACAATTTATCACATTCCACTGCTATCATGTGTGCCCGGTTCATGGACTGAACTCATCGCTCGGGCATTCCTCATACCCATGACTGCTTCTAATGCTGATAGCAATGATCGTAATTTTACAGACTACATATTGGCGATATGTCGATCACATACACTAATAAAATTATCCGCTCTGTACAACAATCAATCAAGCAGTAGAGTGGGGCTAACAGCAGTTTTTCTGTCGCCTCATGAAATAACTGAAACATCTGCGCACCACTTAGACGTGACTGTGAGTAACCGTCCCGGTGCAAATGCTTCGCCGACATTCATTGTACAGTTCATGAGGGTTGGACACATCAAACGTTTAATAAGTCTAATGATACAAAGTGAAATCTTATTCAAGACAGGCTTTTGTGTTAGGACGTGTAACTTCAGTCTTTTACAGGATGAATTTGCTGATTTTCTGAGAGCAAAATATCTCACATAGTTTACACTTGTTGTTCAGGCAAGCCATATAATTCTGTAATCCTCCTACCTATCCATATCCTCACTGATGCGCCATTCCTCGTGGGTTACGGTTTTGCACAATTCCGCAAAAAAGAGTGCGTTTGGGCTGCATACCACTCAGTCTACTTTATTGTTTACAAGTCCTTTATCAGTTTGTGCTACAGCTATTCCGGCAATAGCCTATGACGCTCATGTGAGTCATGTAAACCAGGGTTCTTCTAATAGAGCTTACTCGATTATCCATGAAGAACTGTTAGACTTGTTTCTGTACTTTGAACATACCCCTTCCACTATGAACAGAATGTTGATTCAACTGCACTATACAACATTTACTGGTTCTTACGTTAATTTCGAAACAACTGTTTCCAATGAATTCTTACAATTTTCCGAATTTTAGCCCTCCAATTCACTTGCTGTGGATCATTCTTGTACACCGTCGACAGTTCTGGTCAAGTAGCGTGTTGGAAAGTACCCCCGGTATGTGTATCCGACAGTGGATTAACACACACCATCGGCTCTAACTGCCTTAAACTTCTGAGCTCCTCACATCGACAAGTAGCCGTGTTTACCACAGAAATTCTCGTTGGTCAGGTTGTACAGAAAATGCCACTCAAACTGACTGTGTCAAGAAGCGTTTTGGCGTTGTGTCCGGATGGAAAACGATTAGCATATATTGGCCCATCGTCGCTACTAATTACGATAGCACAAGCATTGACTTTGGAGTGCTTAGTTCAGTTGGATTTGGAACAGCTAGATCGAACAGTGAGTGGGTTAATTTTAGTAGGTAATTTTTGTGGTAGCTATTTACTGGTTGATGGGTCGAAATTGTCTGAATAGAGTAAAACTGTGTAACTTGTCTTCGGTGTCCAATGACCTATGTAAATGTTATCTCTTTATGTCCCTTATACCTTCACAGTTCAAATCACTCTTTGAAACTGCACAGTTACAGACACAAGGCTGGCAAGCCTTCACACAAGTTTGTTTGCACAAACTGACTGGCCCGTTTTAGCGAAAGTACTGCTGACAGCGTATCTACTAGTCAGGTGGTTGTGGGCTGTAGAAAAGTTACACACAACAACTTAGCTTTGAAGAGTGTAGGCTAAGCCTATAAACGCAGAAGACGTAATACAAATCCCAGAATTTTATCGTCAACGACGCCGCATTGTCAATCAGCCACCACAGAACAACTGAGGAATTAGGTCAGAAATTTGAACTTACAAATAATGGAGTTACACGCATCATCAGTTGAGTACTTTTCATTTATCTCAGAGAAAAATGCTTTCTCAAGCCACAAAGTCTCATTAATCAACCAACAATGACCATTTAGAAAAAATAATTCTCTGCTAATTTCCCGGACATCATCAGTGGCAAAAACATGAGAAATAGAAGGAGAACTCACATCCCTCAGACTACAAGGGTCGTCGTTGCGCTCCATCAGTCGCAATAACAGGTGACGTTTATCTAAAGCTTGAGGAGTGCTTAAATGGGGTATACACTGTAGCGGTATTTTACAATCCCGAAGCATAGCCGCCGAAAATGAAGGACATGAGCCGACATCAGATATCCGATGCTTGTGTTCAATCGCACATATCCGATGGTATTAGTGAGGAAGAAGCGATTAGGTTAGAATATAGACGTAATTTCATGAGCAAACCCATTCCATCAGCCGTTCGGGCTACAGTGATTGAGGTAGTTGTCCCATGACCAGGTAGATCAACCGATCACATTCACAAACGGAACGCCGTTTCCCCGTGTGAAAACGATTATTATTATTATTATTATTATTATTATTATTATTATTAT
>QNGE01000903.1:136214-164157 GCA_008508345.1 Paragonimus westermani
GAATGTCCGGAGTTCAAATCCCGGCCGTGGCAAGGATATGCACTACTGACGAGCTCTAATGAGAGCGAAACTCGAGTCTAGTGCTTCTTTTCGAAAGAGGCTGGCTGGAAAGTCTATCTGAATGCGAACACTGCGATCAAATGTGAGTGATAGTCAACTTGAACATTGAATATTGAACATTATTCACCAGGTCGCTTGACGAGTTGTCAGTACGCAAGAGCTGCGCTTATAATATGTTTTCGGGATGAGACAGTAAAATCTCTCTTTCTGGAGACCAGTATTTTTCCTTCGGCTGTTCGGAATAAAACAGCGCGTGCAATATCATTGCATCGTAGGAATCGTTCTAGCTCGATTGTGTTCGCTCGGTCTCTCCGTGATATAACATTTTCGTAGGGATGGTTACAGCTCGATTGCATCCGCTCGCATTATAACAAAACACACTTCTGTTGTTGAATAGTTCCGTTCAGCAGAAATCAGTACTCGACTGGCGTATTCCACAACACCGTCTTCCTGCTTCAGTACCGCTTCAATCCCTGCATCACTCGCATTCGTTGCGATAATGAAGTTCCGTCAAGTCACTGGCGATTTCAGGGTCAGCCGTCCTTCCTCCATCACTCGTTGGATCTCGACAAACGCTTGGTTGGCTTTCTGTGACCAGCGGAATTGACAATCCTTCCTCAGAATTTCGTATAATGGACTCGTGTGGTTATGGAAGTTTTTGATGAAGCGGCTGTAGAAGCCAACGCGACCGAGAAACTGTCACAGCATCTTCTTCGTTGTTGACACCGGAATGGCCTCGATTGTCAGCAGTTTCTCGGGCAGTGTCTGGACCTCTCCCTGACCGACCTTGTGACCGAGAAGTACTACTGTTTGTTCCGCCAGTTGAGACTTTGAACTACTGATCCGGAGGCCGGCTGTCTCAATCTTCTGCAGCATCGCTGAAACGTGTACTGTATGTTCTGTCTCACTTGTGCTGTAAATGACGATATCGTCTCCGTGGAGAACCGTATTGCTCACTCCGTCCAGCACCTTCAGCATCAGTCGTCTGAACGTGAAGGGGGCGCCTGAGAGTCCGAAGCGGCATCCGTTTGAAGCGGTATTGCTTTTCTCCCACTGTGAACGCTGTGTTATCTCGGCCCGATTGTTTGATCGGGACCTGCCAATATCCGGACAGTAGGTCCAACACTGTAACCACCCTGGCATTCTGCAGCTTGTCAAAAATCTCCGCCACAGACGGGACTGCTACGACGTTATTGATCGTTATCTCGTTGAGCCGCCTGAAGTCGACACGAAGTCGAAATTTACCGTTAGACTTCTTCACCAACAAGACGGGAGAATTGAACGGGCTGTCGGCCTCCTCGATGATTTCCTCCTTCAACATGTCCTTCACTTGTCGTTCAACTTCCGGCTGCATGTGTATTGGAGTTCTTCGGGGGCCGAATGGCCGAAATCGCTTCGACTCGACGGGGATTTCGTGTTCGACCCAGTCACAATAGTCATACGGATCGCTTGTCTACACCTCGTTGACTGTCGCGGCATTTTCTGCCACTAACTGCCAGGCTGCGTCGGCCAACTGTTCCAGCGTCATGCGATATGCGATGAGAGCAGTCCTGAGCTGATCCCGTACTGCTGGTGCCGTTCCGTCCAATAACTGCGCCGTCAGCAGGCGTTGTTCTGAATCCTGGTCCTAATGTGGCAGGGCAATTGACAACGCTGCTCGCAGAAAAATGGCGCAAACCAGAGCGTCGCCTCCTGGTCCAATTCAGACGCCATTGAACCGCCTGATTGCCTCCTGGCAGTCGGCGGGGCTGTCGACCCCAGTGATCATCGCCCCCCTCACGACGGCCCAGTCCAGCATCGCAGAGCCCATTCACGCCGTGTCCAGCACCGCCTCTGAACAGCATCCGCGAGGCCGCCCGCTTCTCCCGGTTCGCCTCCACTCCGATCGCCTCCGCAACGCATTCGAAGTCCTCCGGGAGACTCCGAACATCCCCATCCTCACGGGATGTTCACTCTAGTATTCTGGTCACGGCATTAATTGTTAACCGAGAAGGCTGACCGCACAGTAGTTGTTTATTTGGGGAAACCAATACACGACTTATGCGTCTCCACTAGACTGCAAACAAAAACACTCATTCGCACACCGCACTCTTCAGAGGATGCTCCGGTCACTTTGGACAACAAGTATTAACTCCGTCATGTGGCTAAAGCCATTCCATGTGATGCTGCCTCCCAATGATCCTTCCCGTATCTCTCCCGTATTTGTCCCGCGATCATTTCGATCCATGCTGCTACTGAATAGTGGTGTAAGTAGTGTAGTGCGACCGTCTGTCCCCACTGTACTAGTTTCTAACGGCTTCAATTATTTTGCTATCTCGAGTATGCACTGCCAAGCATATAGTCAGATAGACCTGAGAGAACGGTTCGGATTTACACCTGGTAAGGGGTGCGTTGGTGACATTCTTATTTTTCAACTTTGGAAATAAAAATTCAAATTCAAAAGTGGATTATTCAAAATGCTCTTTAAAACGAATATGAGATACTTGCGAATTAAGACTGGGGTATTATTTGATTTGAGTATTTCGTGTGTGCAATGGGAATCTGTGAGCGGTCGTCCCGAACTTTTTTCATTTCAAATTGTGTCCATCAGTGTCGTCAGATAACCGTGACTTTTATACCAACACTATGGGTGATGCTCCAGAATGGAATGTGAGGTGGTTTTTTCACTTTCAAAAGCTGATCGGTAAAAAGTGGATGGACGAAAAAATCTTAGTTCATCATCTGTAGGACAGAGTTCAAATGAGACAAAACCTGCCTTATTGGTCTTCTCTGGATTCTTTTGAAGTGCTTCTACAAGACTGTGCTATTCCCACCCTTAGTGATTCAAATACAGGCAATCTGTTTGGTACCACAGGTCCGATAATCTACCTAAGTTGCATCTAGTTGTCAAGTAACAGTTCTAAATTTATATATGTCTGGATTCTCCTGAGTTACATTCTTCCTCTGTTATTTTTTAAAAAGCATCCTCCATAAAATTCTTCATCGCTGTTTCTGATAGGTGGAAGTTAGTCCACACTATGGAGAGGTCCGGTCTGAAGCTGCAATTTGAGATTTGTGTATGCTGAATTCCCCATCTCTTCGTACAGCATTTTCCTGATTATCCGGATCCATTTCTTGGTTACATGGACTGCTCACGCCTCGCCATTCCACACCTGCTTTGCTTCGATGGACGGATTCCTTGCAATGATGAGTACCATCTAGTTGTGGGTACTGCTGGTGGACATTTGTTCCGATTAGACGGCATCGATGGAAAAGTGTTGGCGTGCGCTAAGTTCAATGAGCATACCTCACAATGGAAGGTGGAGAACGAGGAAGGGTCTGACAAGCAAGCCGAGCAAGTTGCATGCTGGTCGACAATGCGTGTTACTCCAGATGGACATGGTCTCATCTTGGCCGACGCCGGTAAGCGGGCCGATTACTCACACTAGCCTCTCATTTCGCTAGACACTCGACGTAAGCGTCTGCATATGTCACCCTTGGTCTTGCTATTCTCTAATTTTATACGTAAAATTCCTATAGCTCACAGTGTTCGATAACCTGAATTTGACTCAACGGTCACAGCTTATTAAGGTAAACCACAGCCACCCATGAACTATCTAGTTAAGTGCCGTGAATCTTACCACCAGAAGACACCTTATTCGTCTTTAAAGAGGCTGAAAACATAGTGCTATTCAGTTAGTTAAAACTGTGCCTGATAGGCCTTTTTATCTATTTGGCAGTGCGATCTAAGCTGGTTCTTTTGTCTTTATACAAGCCTGATGTATCTTGGAAAATATCTGTTTCGAAGTAACAAAGACTTTATTGAGTTATTTATCACTTTAATTTGTTCACCAACGTAATAAGTTGAAACTAACTGTGCTTGATAATAGTTATGTAAAACTAACGACAATCGGACGATTTTCTCCCGAAGGTTTCATAAGCTGACGTACTACAATAGATTATTGACTAATAATCTGCGCGCCAATCTTGTTTATTACTCTCTGCTTGCTGTTCACAATAGAATCTTTGCGTAGTTGATGTGCGTTAGATGGCAAGGTTCACGGGAAGCAACTCAGCTAAGATCAGATCAAATGTGGTAACTAAACCATTGTATATCCGAGTGGTCATCGTAACCCGGTAGGCTCAAACGATCTAGGTCATGCACAAGAGTTTTGTCGATTGGCTCAGGGTAGACTGTCGTTGCGATTAATCTGCGAACGACTCGATAATCGTCGATTCACAGCAAATTAGCGCATTACAAGGTCATAGGTCAGCGTTTTGATCAGTGTCTCAGTGTCTGACCGTAATGTCGAGTTGTGGTCAACGGTTCCTGTGATTCTTAATCTTTTTAATTCAATATTCAGTTTTTTTACTAGTCCCACAGTAAATACATCTTGAGAAAACTTTCGGAAATGTTACCATATCGATTTGTTATTGGTCAAGTTCATTTGTCAAGCCATCAGTTTTTTAAACCTTAGAAAAATCTGATGAAGAACTTTTAATCTTCGGCAACAAAAAATAGAAGTCTGAGTATAGAGTCGACAAGTTGAACAGAACTCTGATGTACGGTTATGTCTACATTTACTTGACTAATAAGTAAGATTCCTCTTTACGTCATTAACTTTCAATAATCATGGGTTAGTAGTGATGGTTGTTGTCTGATTCCAGGCTTTTTTTTGAAGAAAACTTGTTGACTTGGTAATGAAATGGGCAGTACATACTGACCAGTCTGTCACAGGGACCAAGATAAAAACACATCCAAATAGATAATTCATCACAATTTGTTCACTCTGCACCATTTAAGATTCCACCAGTGTATCTCGTATCTGCCGTAGATCTGAAAGAATGAGTTCGGGTGACTTGACAAAGCTTTCCAACGCGGGTTATCCACCTGGTGGACTAAAGTGAAAATGAAGATCCTGGTTATTGGGAATTAGAACTAAAGAAACCTTACTGCAATAGGAACCAAAGTAAAAAGATAAGTTAACCTTATATATCTAAACCTACACAAGCAGTTCAATATGGGAATAGATATTTGCGCAATTTAGGTAAGACAATCATGACGTCTGGATTATGTTTTGGATATGGAACCAAATAAATCATTCAGACCGTAATAAACCTGCAAACCTGACGAGGGAAAAGGTAACAAACCGCCATGGCCCAGATTTCTGAAAGGAGAAAGAATCAGTTGCCAGTCTATTACGGTCGTTAGGTTGTGCAAATGAAAGGTGCCTAGTTGAGTTAACTTGCTATCACCTCATACATCCACATTTTTTTGGTTAACGTTTATCCCTGGATATGTTGATGGAGAACAAGGTCCAGACATACAGCAGATTCTTGACCACCACACTTGATATGACTGTACAAAGTCATATGACTACGACCCACAACTCTGATACAACGTTTGTGTACCGCACACTGGAATCTACGATTGTAGACTGCAATCCTTTAAGAGGTCCGGTTCAAAGACCAAGACTGTTATTACAGTGTGAAGTGCTTATTTAAATTTCATCCAGGTTTTGCAGCTTCTGATAGGCAATGCTTAAGGTGGTTGCCTCTAGTAGCCTGTAAAACAATTGCTATGAGATCCGCTACTTCGCTATATTACATGCATATTCTTGCATGACAGAGATGACTGAGTACTAACATGCTTACCTAAAAAAGATGATTCAGTGTTCGAGTTACTTTCTCCCGTAGATAGTTTGGCATCTTGTTTCACGTTGTCTTCCTCCTAAATCCGCCTTTTGCAGATATCACTGCAGACGTGAACTTAAAATGTAAGTGTTCTGTAAATAAAGAACAATGTAATCCAAGTCGCTGACACCTTCACAACTCGTGGATGCATTTTATTCTCTTAAACAGACGGGTATCAAATCCCAAATGAGGCAGCATCATTCCGTGATAGTCGGTAACCCTCTCATCAAGTTTTATGTTACATGTACATATCCCAGAAAAAGGGGAATTACGGCCTGTTCCTCTTTCTCCATGTTCAAGTGGTTCCAATAAGTCAGTGCGAAATGATCAATTTCATGTGTGGATGTTTTTATAGCTTTTCCGCCTCCTATCATTCAAACCAGATACGTTCCATCCCATTGACAGGATGCACAAGTAGCAAACTTTGGTCTATTGGTAAATTCCGCATTTTCTAGATTTTTCCACGGGCATATTCTGCCCGATTTGTCTCGCGTTGATTTGAACATGTGCTTGTCCATGTGAATTCGGTTGTGGTGGTGACACAATAGTGGCGGTTAAGATATTGTGTTGCTCGGGTCGTGCCGCTAATGAAATAGAACGTGAGTGCAACGAGTAGTATCTCATTCAGCATTGGTGATCGTCCCTAAGGTTCCACTTTCACCCCCGTTTGGAATCGTTTTAAAACCTCCCCCATTTTCATTCTAGTACATCAGAACGAAGTTAGTAAACCATTGTTATAAAATTCGTCCGTATGTTTTTCGTTTTTGTTTTCGAATGTTCTCAGCTCGCCCAATCTTGTATACCACATCGATCGAGTTCAACTCAGTTCCGACACAACGTAAAACTCTTCATTCCTCTGATGAACGGAAAGACCTCAGACTTACCTGCAGAAAGTTCATCGGTCACCTTCATCCCGTCGCGTGCATACTGATCACCCTGGGTGATCAACCGTTCTGCGTCACGATTGATCGGCCGTCCTGGAAGATCATACGTGGGAACCCTACATATGGAAGTGGCATCTTTGTCTGGCGTTTGCTCTCACTCATGAACTTCAATCAGGACATGATTCAGTTGGGATCTGAGGACTGGAAGTTGAGTGCGACAACAGGTCTCCCGAAAGAAGGTATGCTTATCTTCACTGAACGAGTTTGTACTTTTGCTGCCTGATTGAAATATTGAATACCTATGCCTTTATTGTTACCGACCGAGGTTGTACGGACTACTGATGAGTAGTCGGGGATTTGGTTTATTTTCAGGTTGAACATTACTCACAATTGATCGCAGCCTTCGCATTCGCATAGACTTTCCAGCCTCATGAATGCGTGGCCGGAGTTCAAATCCCGGCTGTGGCAAGGATATGCACTACTGATGAGCTCGAATGAGAGCGAAACTCGAGTCTAGTGCTTCTTTTCGAAAGAGGCTGGCTGGAAAGTCTATCTGAATGCGAACGCTGCGATCAAATGTGAGTGATGGTCAACTTGAAAATAAACCAAATCCCCGACTACTCATCAGTAATCTAAAATATCGCCTTGCAGGTTTAATGAGTTCTGTGATCTCGACCTGTCTCGGAAGTCCTAATCGCGGGGTTATCGATTGGAGTTAACAGGCAGTAACTGTGTCTCCTCTCGAGACGATCGGGCAACCTGATCATTGCTCACAAGCGAGAGTGGTTGAGCGTTCAGATTTGATGATTCGGTCGTGCCTAATGTGAGGTCAATGGCGCAGTGGTTAACACGGTTGCCTCATGATTGGAATGTCCGGAGTTCAAATCCCGGCCGTGGCAAGGATATGCACTACTGACGAGCTCTAATGAGAGCGAAACTCGAGTCTAGTGCTTCTTTTCGAAAGAGGCTGGCTGGAAAGTCTATCTGAATGCGAACGCTGCGATCAAATGTGAGTGATGGTCAACTTGAAAATAAACCAAATCCCCGACTACTCATCAGTAATCTAAAATATCGCCTTGCAGGTTTAATGAGTTCTGTGATCTCGACCTGTCTCGGAAGTCCTAATCGCGGGGTTATCGATTGGAGTTAACAGGCAGTAACTGTGTCTCCTCTCGAGACGATCGGGCAACCTGATCATTGCTCACAAGCGAGAGTGGTTGAGCGTTCAGATTTGATGATTCGGTCGTGCCTAATGTGAGGTCAATGGCGCAGTGGTTAACACGGTTGCCTCATGATTGGAATGTCCGGAGTTCAAATCCCGGCCGTGGCAAGGATATGCACTACTGACGAGCTCTAATGAGAGCGAAACTCGAGTCTAGTGCTTCTTTTCGAAAGAGGCTGGCTGGAAAGTCTATCTGAATGCGAACGCTGCGATCAAATGTGAGTGATGGTCAACTTGAAAATAAACCAAATCCCCGACTACTCATCAGTAATCTAAAATATCGCCTTGCAGGTTTAATGAGTTCTGTGATCTCGACCTGTCTCGGAAGTCCTAATCGCGGGGTTATCGATTGGAGTTAACAGGCAGTAACTGTGTCTCCTCTCGAGACGATCGGGCAACCTGATCATTGCTCACAAGCGAGAGTGGTTGAGCGTTCAGATTTGATGATTCGGTCGTGCCTAATGTGAGGTCAATGGCGCAGTGGTTAACACGGTTGCCTCATGATTGGAATGTCCGGAGTTCAAATCCCGGCCGTGGCAAGGATATGCACTACTGACGAGCTCTAATGAGAGCGAAACTCGAGTCTAGTGCTTCTTTTCGAAAGAGGCTGGCTGGAAAGTCTATCTGAATGCGAACACTGCGATCAAATGTGAGTGATGGTTAATTCGAAAATAAAACCAAATCTCCGACCACTCATCAGTAATCTGAATAGTTTGCACATAGGACCAGAACATTCACACTCGGATGGACTTTCCGGCAGGCCTTGCTTGTACACACGTACCAGACTTGGATTTCGGTTCCCATCATAGCTCTCCATTAGTGCATGTCTCTCTCACGCCCGATACTGGGACTTCACCAGTGTACGTCTTCGTGTGGAAACCGTGATGGCCACTATGTCATTCATTTTCCATTTGGTATAACAGAATAATTCCACTGATGATATTAGTCATGTTTAGCGTGTGACTAATGTTCTGGTTGTCCGATCGTCTCAACAGGATGCAAGTAGAAACTGCCTTATTGAGTTAATGTCAATTTATGCCCAACCTTTGGAGTCCCTATCCATCCTCTGTTCAGGACTCACGTTAACTGAGCATCTCTTCGTGCGCTGCGAGATACAAATCTTGTCAAATGTCACTGGTAAAAAGTGTATTTATCTCGGGTTGTTCACAAGTGAGAATTTTACTTACAACTCCGCATAGTGAGCAATTCACCGAATCCCTCAGAGTGCCAGAATTCAGACTGGACCGCTACATTTGAACAACCTGATTCAGAGCCCCAGAAAAACTGGCCAAAAGAGAAGAATGGAATAACTTTTTGTTCACGTTGTGCGGAAGCACGAATGAATATCAGATATAATTGGTTGTTTCTGTTGGTTGTCAAAGCACTTCGTTGCTTTGGTTTAAGTTGGGATCTAGTTTCTATTAACACTTTCTGCACCTATGCTGGAATTTAAATAACCCCGAAGCTCGGTTAATTGTAGGTGCTTAAGTTTGGAAAGCAGTCAAATTCTCATTATCATTTAATACACGATTTCAAACCAACGCTCCACGACAATTTTCGTCCCTGTTTGAATTCATCAGGTATAGATGGGCAGAATGAGCTTCACATTAGTAGCCTTCTAGCTAAGTGTCAGACATCCTATTGACCACGCTATTGGTCTTTGGAACGTCACGCAAAACGGGACGATGAGAATTCGTGTTATGTGCTTAAACGGACACTGTCCATTTAGTGTACAGTTTGCACTGTTACGGACCACGGGGACCGAATGTTATGAGTAATGTACTATTTATTCGATCCACATTCTACAAACGTTCCGGGCGTTGGTTAAGTCATCAAGTGAAGATGGTAGTATTCAGGGCCCAACCAAGATCGAAATCGGTCAAGAGGGGACTTTGGAAGACGCTGTATCGTTAATGTGTCAATTGACACGGACTTTGTCAGAGTGGATTGATCATATGGTTTTTCTTGTCTATTCAATCAACGAGGGTGCATTTAATTAAAACTAAATGCAGCTTGTCGTAAATAATCCTTTAATTTTTTTTATCGTGTTTCAGCAAACACTCAACTCGTTGGCGATGGGGTAAGTTCTTGCAAGAGACTTTACTGTTCAATCTTGATCATAAAGCGGACTGGGTAATTTCCAGGCTTCAACTAGTGCGAAGTTTCCCTACCGTTGACACTTTGGAGCAACACAAATGTCCACAATCATTTGTCATCGCTTAACCATGGGACGAAAAAATGCACGGCTTTAACCCTCGAATGTATTTTTAAGAATGTGTACTCGCTTCTCCACATCGTTCGCCTAGGTGACCTGTACTGATCCAGTAAATGCAGCCAGCTTCTTACAGCTGGCCACCGGTCAGCTGAAAGATGGTCAGAATCATCATCAACTTGCAGTTTGGCAATGTCAGTGCGATCGTTGAACTGCTCACCATTGAGTGACTGCGAACGTGCCATTGCTTTCAATTTCCTTTTGCAAATTCGTCTACATTCCAAATTTCATTCGCTTGTCAGGCTCGTTTGATTGGCTCTGTGTGCAATAGAACGTTGACTGGAGTACTGAGCGGTATGTAACATTGGTCAGGTGATCGATCGATGCTTAAGCAACAAGTTATTCCACTCACTCGAATCACGTGAAGTTAGCCAATGCACATGTTAAAGGACTCAGTCATAAAGTGGACAAACATCTTCATCCGAACAGGAAGGAATCGTAACCGCAATGTTCACCGTCTGTCATATGCAATCACCTGCACTTGTATGTGTATCAGTCTCATCCCGAATCCTGACTACAAAGGAGTCTAGAACAAACCACCTTTGTGATCAAGCTTCAAAACTTTCTTTGATCTAACTCTTACTGACCGATCACATTGAGCCATTACTTCAGTTCTTTTCACGTAAGGTCTCATGGCAGATGTCTCTTAGTAACAGATCAGGCATTTTTTACCAGCAATTCTCTTTCGATGTCTGTATTCATAGATGGTGGGTAGCCATTATTATGCCTTATGGTAAACCGCTCTATGGCTTTTCGCTGACTACTGGCCTGTTAGTGGGACAATTCTATCAGTAGAAAGCAATCAGCCTGTTTCAACTATGCAGCCTGTTGCCCAGCTCCGTCTGTAATCAACTGGTTCGCTCAACGAGTCTACAAATCCTTTCAAATAATCTACTTTTTGTTCCATCAAGGCACATGAGTATGAGATTGCATCAGCTTCCCAGGTGGCCGATATGCTCTTTTGTTGACTCATTCGCCGTACTAATAAGCGCCAAGGCGGCCAGGGGCCCGAAAGCGTTGTAATTGCAACTGCGCTGACCATATCTCCGGAAGCGATAATGCACCGCAGGATTTGTTAATGTAGGTAATATATAACATGTTAGGGCATGAATACATGAAAAGCTGCAAGCAGTATCTCCGTCTGACCAATTCGAACCTATTCAAATCCACGCAATTAACTTACACTCCAACCTTTCAGCTGACTGTGAAATAGACCAGACTGTATTCTGCTGATTTCAGATATTTTTGTATTATATGGGTGCAAAATTTATCTTAAAGACAACTTAGAGGGGGACAGTGTAAGCACTTTTCAAATTTTGTGCTAGTCGGTCACAATCGTGGTTTAGTTTATACTCTGTACAACTTTGTCACGCGTATGCACACTCCTGATTAGCAAAGTCGGCTTTTAGTGACGTCCACTAAATGCGAAGAATAGGTTTTTCTTAATTAATATTCAAAATGGACCACTCGATAACTGCCATGTGAGATAGGATGTAGGCTGCCGGGATAACTAAAATGAACGTTCGAACGGATGGACAGCCGTCTACTCAACAACGCAGGTGAGTAGGTGTGATATGGGCCCCGTGATAAGAAATTATTCCAAGTCGACGCCACGTAATTACCATTCGGATTGGCGTAATCACATCTGTCCAGATCAGGCGATAGCTTAGATTTTCTTATGCATGGTCATGTGTAACGAAAGGTCTTCGAGGTCAAATTTCTTGCCTCTTTCTCTCTCCCCCTCGGTTGGCGGCATCCGATTCAGATTAGCCTGCCACAGTGACCGAAGTCAAAGAACACCTGCGTTTAATCATCACTTCAATTGGTTCGCGCTGAACCACCTGAAGTTCCACCCGAAGGAATAAGAACTGTGGGATTGCCAGTGGGGTCTTTGTGTCCAGGCGGCCAATGCTGGTTAGCCAATAGAATGGCCAGTGCGAAAAGGAAACCCTTACCTTTCGGAGAGTAAACAGAGAGAGACTTCAATGACGAGATCTAAACTGGGGAGAAAGATAAGTAAAATGTAATACAAGAGGCGTTTTAATAAAGGAGTGTATGTTTGCACACTCAGAGAGGGGTAAGGATGAAAAACAAAATTAACATTAGAGTTCAAAAAGAACACATAAACCATCCAACATACAACACACCGTTATAACTGAAGAAATGAGTATATAGAAGACCACAGACACCGAAGTTTCTGAGGATAGGAGCGGATTAGTTGCCACACGACCATGTTCTTAGCCGATGCAATCATTAACAGAAATAGGATAGATATACTGATATGATTTAACTGAACATTCTTCGTCTCTTCGCCAACGGTGCATCATGAGTACGTTGATCCGCTAACCTTAAACGGCCAATGCATTCGCAGCCGCACACATTGCAACGCCATACGGTCGTGTCACCACGACCTGTGGCACCGATGTTTCCCTTGTGTACAGTGCGCTTCCGCTCACGGCCGTGCAATAGCTGCTCGTTGAACTTTCGGACACCCGTCCGGTTCAACGCTAGGTCTTCACAACATATAAATTCAACATTACAACGTGGAAGACTTACCTGCACAACACCATGGTATCTCCGCTTTTGACCTGATTACCTGATTTCACTTATCCCTACAGCAGCTACTTTGGGATACAATCATCGACGGACGTGACAGAGCCACCGGGGCTGATTCAGCATCAGCAGGGCTCCTATACCGTCCACATCCGCCCGCCGCAGTACCTCAGTGTTCGCAATCATGTCCGACCACAGAATACTCAAAATGCGCCTCAGACACTGCACACGGAAGCGGCTCAGATAACCCATGTTCTGCTTATGCAATGTCCAAGTCTCACTGCCATACAGTATAGACAGCACCATTTAGCGGTAAACACACAGCTTGATGGCCACCTTTAAGCTATGATTCTTCCAGACACGCACTAGCCTTCGCCACCCGCGCTGTCAACTCGCGGTCCATGGACAAACCTGTCGACAAATTACTACCCAAGTATCTAAAGTTCACGCAGCTACCGATAACGTCTCCATTGACGAGAATTTGGGGTGAAGGTGAAGAAACAGCACTTCCACCCGGAGAAGTCCGAAAGAAAGTAAAGGTCTTATCTGTGTTGATATTCAGTCCAAACTGTGAGTCGTGGACACAAAGACCGTCGTCAAGTGTTGCAATTCTTGTTCACTGTGTACGAATAGCACGCTGTCATCTGCGAACAGAAGCATGCGCACCGTTGAAGTATGTATAACCGGGTTGGAGCACCGAAACACCGGATATCCAACAGGCGCCCACCCGTCCGGTATTCTACCTCAAAGCCATCCTCCCCAGAGCCATGAAAAGCCACTGTTACCATGGCAGTCAAATATAAACTGAATAGGGCTGGGGCTAGAACACAACCCTGCTTCACGCCAGTGAGGATATCAAAATTATCAGAGGTGGATCCACCCGATTGTACCTTCGCCCTCATGCAACAACCTAATCACACTGACGAACTTACTCGGACATCCAAATTTACCAAGCACCGTCTACAACGCCTCACGACTCACAGAATCAGATGCCTTGGTGAAGTCCACGAATAGGGCATACAGGGGCTCATTCCGTTCCCGGCACTCCTCCTGCAGCAGTTGAGCAGCAAACACCAGGTCGATCGCATTGCGACTCGCCCGGAATCCACACTGCTCCTTAGAGACATTTGTTTCCAAGACTTCCGTATTCAGTCGGTTCAGGAGGATTATGGCAAGCACCTTGCCTACGCAGATCAGAAGACTGATGACCCGGTAGCTGTCGGCGGACTGCTGGCTACCCTCACCTTTAAACAAAGGTACGTTAAGGGCACCCCTGAAATCTTGCGGCATCGCCTCGTGCTCCCAGATGAAGTAAACCAAATGGAGCAGAGCGCGTTCCAGTGGCGTTTCGCCATTCTTCAGGATCTCACCTGGCATCCCCTCCTCGCTTACAGCCTTCCCGTTACTCAGTTGACCAACTGCTCTCCGCAAATCCAGCAAATCTGGGGCGCGGGTAAGTAAAGGTTTGATGGTTTGTTACGACAGACTGTTCGCGGTCTATCCCTCACACACACGCGCGCGCACGCGCACGCTCTCAGGACGTTTCTCTTTACGCATTTAATGTAAAAACGACGACAAGGACAAATGCTAAATAAGTGCCTAGATTCATTCATATCGAGCGGAACTCTGTTGACAAAGATAACTAACGAAAACCATTTTCTTGCCCCACAGATGACCGATTACTTTCAGTAGACCGGTTGATCAGCCAATCATCCGCACTCCCACTGTATTTGAAAATGGACCCGTTTGGTACTAATATTGGACACATTCGAGCACACGTCCCAAAGTCGAGCGCGCATTATGTACCGTACAACAGGTCAACATTTCACAGCCCGAGTAGATGCGCATAGAAACGTACACCCAGTTGGAGGCATCCGTTTCGTATTCATCCATCACTGTGAACGAAACCAAAACACGCTTGCTTATAACACTCACAACAATTGGCTTGCGCTGTACCACATGCGGCTCCATTCACACACCAAGTATGCTGTGTAACGCCGTAGGAATACGCCCAGGAGGCGTTAGATTGAGCATTTATTTGATTCAACTGACCGGTGCCGGCTAACTAGTTGATGGGCTAATAAGAAACCGGGACCCTTAGCTCTTGGAGGCAAAGTGGACACCCAAGTTTAAAAGAAACAACGGAAATCTGAGGCCAAGAGTAATTCAAAATATTAGTATATATTAGTGCTCTGTATATGGAATTAGAAAAAATTGAATACTGGACTGAACTAAACACAGTCTTCAGCACGCACTACATCCACAAGGGTGACCCAAAGGAGGAAAAGCCACCATGTTTCCGGGTTTCTGAAAGGGAGGTTGGAGGCTTACGAACAACGGGGGTCGTTGGCTGATACAGACTAGTACATATATATATATACATATAAATATAAATTTACCTGCACTTAACGTACTTTCTGTCTCTCCGTTGGATGGAGTAGCAATCGAAGAAGTCTGGCAAATTCGCTGCCGAGTTCACATTAACGTCATAAAGTCACGTCAGCATGAACCGTGGACAAAGCTGCTTGATAATTAGTTTGGTTTTCACCTTCTCTACAGCCGTTCGACGAAGTAGCTCAGATATCATCACTAACCTCCAAATACCCAAGATGCGTCTGACACACTGTAGATGGAAGCATGGGTACAACGAATAACGCGAATGTTCAATTGCATCACTTTTTACCCACCAAGTCATCACGCTCATGCCTGGCAAGCTAAATGAGACAACCCCAATCATACGTTAGGTCATCCGATCACACTGGAATCTGTAATGGATCGGAGGTTACCACGCCTTAATCAGGTCAACCTGTTTACCGGTGTCTTATTGCATCACCATAATTCATTGCTTGGAAATTTCGCTAGTGTTTCATATGCAGCATAGGAGACCAACACGCCCAGTTTCAGTGCACGGCCTCGTCGATTTTAGTTTTAATGTTATTTGTTAGAGAAACCAAACCGAAATATCTGCAAGTCATTCCAAACAAACATTATTATTGTCTTATTCTCTATAGCAAAATTCACTAGAGTGACAAAAACGTCAACCAATCATTGGAAAATCGTTAAGCTGTCAAATGGTCTTGTGTGCGCAACCATCGGACGTAGATAATGTACATTCGTGTGAGCACCATCTTACAACGAATGTTCACAGGCGACCAAATTGGGGAACTGGCATGTTCACTTCCAGAGAAATAGCACAGGATTGCGGAGGTTAAACAAAATGCAAATGTCCAATGCTATGGGAGCGGTCCGAAGTATGCTACGGAAACGCACAGCTGCGGTAGTTAGGATGGCGATCGGACGCAATACGCTCACTTCGAGTCACGGCCTGGTTAGCCAAAGAGCACACGAATACATTCACACGCCGGTGCGTTTGTTTCTGTGTGTACACACAAACTCCCGAGAGTCCGCCCGATTGGTAGCTTGCTTGTCTGGTTCGGTGGCCTAGTGTAAACAGCCGATCAGATGTTCAGCCGTCAGAGCAGCCAGGTTTCTGAAGCCAGTGTGTCGATTACGTTCAGTTTCGGTTTCATTTCTGTTTCAAATCTAGGACGCCTACGCCTGACTGGTGTGATCCGGAGATTGACCAGACTGTGTTTTATGTCCATATGACGTGCCCAAATAGTGATCTTGGGATAGGGATGGGAAAAAAGAAGGTGACAAGGTAGTGGTTGACATCGTCCAGTGCAACGCGGCATGTGTTTCGGAGACTCTTGAACGCAACAGAGCAGCTGGATCATTAGACGCGGGCAGGCCCACACCCAGGACAGGTCGTCACTCAAACTAGCCTCGGAATTAACTCGGGTAGACGGGCTAGCAACCGGTGACAAGAACGGTTCAATAGATAAAGTTGGCCAAAATGAGATGTCAACCGGCCCAATAGTCGGTCAGTGATCAATTGTACGTTTTCTGTCCAAACACGTGAGTAGACGGCCCGCCGGTTTACTGGCAGACAAAGATCTCTTAAAGATGCTCCTAGTTGCTGTGGTTGGACCTTGGATTCGGAACATCTATCGAACGGTCGCGTAACCTTTTCTTTGATAAGAACGTCATTGGCTATGGCTGCACATTAGACGCGTATTTGCCGCGTGGCTGTTCCAAGCGGTTCTGACATTTTCCTCGACCCCATAATACACCGGCCGCCTATTTGTCCAGCAGCCAGCACCGATGTGAGCGTCACGCACTGACTTGGTAGGGCCGGGAGAGAGAGACAGTGGCTCGACGTCTAGTCAGACAACTATGCGGAGCGATTTTTACCGACAGGCCCAACGAGTTATCTCCTCTGCCAATCCGTCACCCGTCTGAATGAACCTGAGAGGTCAATGCCAAAGTGAGGAGCTTGTGGTTCAGTCACTCAGCTCCAATTTTATTTTAACTGCATGCACACAGAACGCCTGCACGTGAGCGTGCCACGCGGATGCTCGAGCTAGAGGAGGAACGGTGGCTGGTAGGTGCAATCACTGGTGTGGAAATCCGAATATTCACAATTCAATTGGTCACGTTCAGACATGGTCCGCAGCTCGTTGAACTGTCCTGATACTATGACTCTGCACCTTGTCTTCGAATGAGTTGAAGTTGCCTGCTGTTCCCAGTGGGTGCAATGAAAAGTAGAATGCTTAGGTACTAAATGTACTGTGCCAAAGTTATACCCCAATACTAGTGTTGGGTTCGTAGTTTTAAAGCTTAGACATAAGCTACCACGATCTGCTATTGTCTTTCATTCATCCATGCAATAACCATCAATTGCTAACGGATCGGTTGATGCAATTATGACCAATGAATGGTAAAATTTATTGCAAAACAAACTATTATGCTGCAAGGGAAAGACGTTAAATGCATACCTTTCCGTCATACTGAGTTGAAAAGTGTCCTACTCGAAGGGGAACACTTGTTGCGACTAGCGTCGTGTTTCTCACGCTTAATCCAGTAGGCAGCTTTGTAAGTTGCACAGTGCTACTCTGGGGCTGAAGGTACAGTGTATTTCAGGTTGTTCATGTGAGCCCAGCAGGCTTATTTTTTCCGTTTGGTACCTCTGCGATGTTGAGGCAGCCTATTCATTCAAGTTATGCTCAAGTGGTGGTTAACCAATTTTCCCTGATGGAACTCTGCTGCTGTAATTCTTCAACCGAAATCCACACTCTCAAATGATTCGATGCTCTGTCACCTGAAGGGGCGGAACTCCATTGCATTTAGATCAGTTTTATCTGTTCCTCTGATTCCGCGCCAACTGTGAGTGCGGCCCTATGGGTTATACCTGGCTTATTCTAACAAGTGCAGCACAGTATGGTGCGTCGCTTACTACCCATAGAATTCACAGGGAATGTCCATGTATGAAAGCGGCAGAAACGCTTGTAAACAGTGGAAATTCCTTTGGGCAGTTCAGGACGAAATAAGTCAGCAGATGTTTTCGTTTTCTTAGGATCAACTGTTATAAATGTAGATTTTTTAGAGAAGAATGGGCGGAAAATAATCACAGTTATACTCTATAAAGCGCAGTAAAGACGTACTTCCCCACGCAGCTAACAACGGCTGGCTGACTATTATAGAGAAGGTCAAGCCTATCTTCACTTCGCCCTAATTATGTTGACAGTTAGACTGCCTGAAGACACAGCCTGAATGCGTAAGCCAAGTGAATATCTGAATAAGACCACTGATGACGCTATCGTGACAGACTATCTTACGTCATTCCAAATTGAACGCATGTGAACATCTCTCAAAGTAACTTTAGCGAGTGATTATTCAGACTAGGTGGAAGCATGTTTCGTGGAAACTGATGAGATTGATGGAAGATTCTGTATGCTAACCGTAAGTCCTCCTTGATATGTTGGCTGTAGGTTAAAAACTACTCCGAAGTACGCAGCCTATCTGGGTACGATAGTCAACGAAGTGTAGTACACCACTGTGTAGCTTTTCGTTGAACTTTCTTAGTATGAAATGATTAGAACAAACACGGGTACTTAGCTCATGATAGGGACTCATCAGCACCTTGAACGAAAGCAAAATGGCAACAGGACCGAGGCGAATCGAACAGTCCAGTGAACAAACGAAGCAATTAATTCACTTTCGTACCGATTACTTCGCACCTGGAAGATAACCTAAGGTAACTTCAAACAATCTTTCCTAATTCCTATTTCGTCGCTTGGAAAGTATTCTGCGCAGTCCGAATAACGGAACCGCATTTTTACGCATTTGGTAGTGTTGACTGGTAGTCGACTGTCTGTAGCTCAACGGTGCGACGCGTTTACAATACCCTGCTTCTTCACATTGGGTATCCCGATATCCGCTATACACCATACTTTACCCTTAATAGCGTATAGCAACAACCTCTAATTGACGAGGTGTGAGCTTCTGATCACAAACGAAATAAAAAGCAAAAACAGTAGCATGGACCCCGTGGAATACCGCTAATCCCATGATAGTAATCAGCAAATACACTGTTGACGTTGACATTAAAGTGGGGAGCTTAGAGTTCATCGGCGAGCCAGCTTAATAGGGATGTATTTGTGCCCTATCTATGGAGCTTCATGGACAATTTTAAACGTCTTGCTCGGTCGACAACCTCATGAAACTTAGAAGGAGAGCATTCACCGGTCTGCCTTCTTGGACCACACTTGTCCCTTCTCTGCGAGTAGCAAGCGTGGAAATCTGTGTTTCTTAACAAGTTACAGTGCAAATCACTACAAATTCTCCCATAATCGACCACCAGTGAGGTTCTCTGTCGTCTTTGAGTCAGCCGACGCCAATGCAGTTGGCATGCAAATAGCAGGCCCATTGCAGTCAGCTCCTTCAAAGTTAGATGACTGTATTTACCTTCTAGGTAGTGAGTAGATTGTGAATGATTCACATACTGGACTTGATATCTCCTTAATGCGCACCTGTTGTTCCAAAAAAATAATCAGCTCCGGGCTTCGGAACATGGGTTCAAAGGCCACCGGTAATTTTTGGAAAACGCTATGTACCGTAAATATGACTGGTATAACGAAATTCATAGTGCTGGTGCTGTGGAACTGGTATAAACACGTTGTGGTATTGTTGTGAACCGAGAGGAGGGACCGCACAGAAGTTGTTCATTTGGAGAAACCAATACACGACTTATGCGTCTCCACTAGACTGCAAACAAAAACACTCATTTGCACACCGCACTCTTCAGAGGATGCTCCGGTCACTTTGGACAACAAGTATTAACTCCGTCATGTGGCTAAAGCCATTCCATGTGATGCTGCCTCCCAATGATCCTTCCCGTATCTCTCCCGTATTTGTCCCGCGATCATCCCGATCCATGCTGCTACTGAATAGTGGTGTAAGTAGTGTAGTGCGACCGTCTATCTTCACTACACTCCTCCCCCTGCAAAGATTGTTCCTGTCGTAACAAAAGGCGTTCAGGTTCTCTTCGTTCTCTCGGCGATCTGCGTGCAGGCCTCCGTGCTGTTGACACACATGGTGTGCATTCTCTTCTGATCGGAGTGTCGTACCATTCACAAAGCTGGCTTCCGCGCACTCGATGTTGACTTTTCGCATTCTGTATCAGATACACTGGACCACGAGGTCCAACTACTACATGAGGTCCCCTCCACTTTGCCAGAAACTTCCTAGATCCAGGTCCTGTTGCCACCGCGCTCTGCCGGTCTCGGTATTTAACCTTAGAATCAGGTTCGAACAGAGTCCTTCGACCCGATAACCTCGCAGTTGATTGCTCCTTAGAAGCTTCTTGTGTGTTTTTCAAGTTTCCGTTGGCCGATCTCCGTGCTTCCGCTAATTCACGCGTGCTCATCCGTCGGTCTCCCCATAAGTCAATCTTCTGATCGACTGGCAAGCGCACAACTCGCCCATACATCGGCTCGAATGGCGACTTCTTCGTTGTCCCTTGCGGCGAACAGCGGTGGCCATTTCACAGCCAACCATTCGTTGGCTGTGCGATTGTTCCTCTCCGTCAATCCGTTTGATTGAGGATGGTGTGGAGTTGTGCGTATTTTCTCGATTCCCAAACGCCCCAAACAGTTCCGAAACTCCTCACTTTCGAAGCAGGGGCCTTGATCAGTCAATATGCTTCGCGGTATTCCGTGATCCGCTATGANTACGTGACCATCGATTCGAACACCATCTTCTGCGAGGCCGTTAACTTTGAGAGCACACCCACAGACCGTTCGGACTACCATCGCACACGGCCGCACAGTCTTTCCTGACCTCAGCCCAATCAATGAAATCGCGGCCCCAGTGTCATTCAAACAGTACTCCGAGCTACCATTGACTTTTAACTTAACCTGAACTGCCGTCTTATCAACCGCCCCTGTTATCGGATCCCCCTCTCCAAACAAAGAACAATCGATGGCACGTTTATTAAAGTACAACCTTTTTTGTCGAGTGGGAAAAATCCTCGCCAGTGTCCTCGTTTTCCGCACACGGAAGCGACAATAGCAGAAAGCCATCTTTTGCTGCCGCTAGACGCGTTTAGAATTCCGGATGCAGCCACACTCGCAGTTCCCTCGTCCCAGACCGAAATCACCATCAGCCTTTTGCCCAGAGGTTTTACAGACTACAATAGACGCCAGCATCGTCCTATGCAGCTGGACTCCCGGACCAAATGCTACAGATGAGTGCCATCTTAAACGGAGGGTGTTGGAAAAGTCTATTTACCTCAGAAATGTTTTGTTTTTGAGATATCTTTGAAAAACTTTCGGATTTTGAATCTTAACTCTTCGTGCCACGAAGTGTTAAAACTCATTTTTGACGCGCCTTTCTCCCCCGTCTCTGATTAGCCCTTTCCAGTTTTAATACATCAATTAAGGTGAGACTTTTCAAGGCTGTTCACAGACTATATATGCGCAGGCGCTGTTCTGCTATGTTGCCTTTGGTTTGAGAGTAAATACATTCTCGGCTGAAGGTCAAGTCTTCTGTACTCTTCTGGGGTTTCCCGTATGGTTACGCTCTCTGCTACGTGCCCGTGATTAGTTTATTCATGCGCTATATATTTCTCGTTACCGTTAAACAGCGGTTCATAACAATAACCCTGCTGGTCTCACACTGAGCAAACTCAAAACGCCACGCCTGAGGTTTAGGTCAGAATAACCCTCAAGTTGTACACATAGTGTCAATCGTCTCGAAAAAGATCTTACAGCTATACTGTCATTTCCAATTAGTGGCATCTTTATTAAGTTTTGTAAAGCTCGTCCATTGCTCAAGGTTTTCCGTTGCCAATTTCAGACTGTTTTTATTAACAACCTTCCTTCGATATTTGTTTATATTCATCAAGTGGCTCAGTTACAAATGCTTGAATACTCTTGTTTGTCGATCCGTATTAGGCACTGCTGAGAGTTGAACATGTTTTCCTAGGATTAGAATCAACACAGCATAGTGTTTCCACTTTAAACATCAGGAATACAACTGGTTTGATAGCTGTTGTGTGCGTTCGAGAGGGGTTATACCAGATTCGCCTGCGGAGAACAGAGATTCCAGGAAGTGATTTAATTTTAAAGTCCGAACACCTAATTGTCCAGTTAATGATCAGTTTCAACAATGTTGTGAGAGGCTGTTGTGACTACTACATGCCTGATGGTATCATCCTGAACATTCTCAGTTATACGTCAACTTACATGTTCCAGTGATTTTGCAGAGGTCCATTAAAGATGGCCTTTTAACTAAGTATAACCTATCATGATCTGGTTACTTACAACGATTAGACTGGTGGGAAGATATACCGGCTGACAAATCACTTTTGGTGAGATAGGGAAACTTCTCCCACACGTTTACCGACGAGTGTGTCTGTAATACCTTGGTGAGTTCCATGTGTTTTCATCAGTATCATCAACAGCTTGATTCTGAGGCCAAACTACTATATGTCTGTAAACTAGAGACCTCGTTTGGCGAGAAAATAATCAGCAGGAATGGCGGAAAACCCTGAACACTCGTATTTCTTAGCAGATAAATGTGAGTTTACGTAAACCTACTCACGGTCACCAACTCATGGATTTTTTTGACCTGTCCATCGTACCCCAGCGAAGGTGTACAAATAATACCATACCTCGTTATCATCCATTCTGCATGTTTCAATTTCCCTCGTAACTGATTTCTGTCATCACACTTCATTATGCTTCGATGGTATGATTGATACGACGTAGATTTACTTTTGATGGCTCTGAAACGTAACCGCAGACATTAAGAGAGAGCCATAGAGCCATGAAATACCACAACAATTTCTTATTCGTTCGCTAAGGAGAAGCCTAAACTTGTCGCTGGTAAAAACTGTGACGTGATAAGTGTGTAACATCAGAATGTCAATTTAAGTACGTTCGCATCTACTGATGGTATCAAGGCTCTCGTTTTGAAAGGTGTTTTACAATCCAATGTTCTTCCGGTGAACCATGGTTGTTTCTAACTTGCGTTCTCGATGACTTGCTTTCCTGTTCAAATGAGGCATCACCTTGTGCACGTGTGTAGTTACTTGCTAGAGCACTCACAGGTTTAATGTCCTGACATATATTTGCTTGTTTCTTCATTATTCTGTGTAAATCTCATATTTCGTATAATCCCATTTTGGTTCACAGAAAATTACCTCGGTTGTTCAGCCTACGGCAGACATCTACACCGAGTGAGTTTCATTATGCTAAAATACTACTAGTCGGTTGTGCCTAGTGACAGTTCACTCATTCTCAACAGCCAACTATATATATATACATATATATATGTGTTTGGTAATCTAAGGTTAGCGCGTGGATGTACGGACGTCACCCGAATGCAGAAGCGGGTGCGGTAATCAGTTTCAACGTCACACCAGAACATTTACTTCCTTCAGCACTTTCAGCCAGCTGACAGCTAAGATTGGATTTATAGTTGCTGAGTAGTGATGACTCAACCTATGCAGGTATCTCAACCCAATGACGAAAACCTGATATTTTCTGGTCTGAAATACGCTATCGTAACAGGTTACGTGCTTATTCCTCTCACGTAGCTCACGGTGTTATTGTACAATCGCAAACTCATGGTACTGAAGCCGGTTGGAAATCATTTGAGAATTCGGTTGATACGAAGCGGAAACCACTCACATTGTAGAATTATGGCTCAACTGCAAAATCTGGTCAGTCTTTTTCGAAATGCCCCCAAATTCGAGTTGCATTCTTATTAGAGTACATCAACAACACATATTGTTGGTACGACTGTGATTTAATTCCTGTCCACTCCACCATGTTCGAACCTCATTAACCGCTGTTTCATTCACATCACATCAGGGGAGACCGGATTATCAGATAGAACGCCCTGTCATGTTAGTCGGTGACCTATGCCTGGAGTGCCCAGCCGTCTTCAAATGAGACACAATCTCCGTTCACACCAGCTGGAATTAGCAGATGCTGCAGGCACCCCTTCGTCAGTTGTTGTAAACAAATATGATCAACTCTTTGTGTTTACTAAGTTCATGGTGTCCAGTACCATGATATTTATACCCGCAGAATAACTAGAGTTGTATGCGATCCGTGTTAAGTACAGACGTCCCCTTTATCAGTGGTTCGAAATCATACATTTAAACAACTGTAAATCGGTCTACAGACGCTGTTTGATCGTGTGGAGCCATCCACAGGCCCATACACGGAACCTCTAAAAGTGAACAGTGGACAACTTAAATCCGCAGAATTGTGATTCACGCGCGTTGTAATGAACGACACAAAGATCTTCTGAACTTTCTGTGTTCAGCCAACTATTCTTTGTACTCTCTGGCAACGATATTTGCTTACACACCGAATAAAGTAAACATGATCGCAAATTACGTCATCAGTTTGAGGGTACTCATCAACGGTTTCAATCTCAACGTCGTTACTCAACTTGTATGGGTTACCGATAATCAAAATAGATATTAGAGACATGGATTATTGAAAGTAATCAGAAAACATGAGCTTGTTTGCATTGTGAAACGACTGCTCTCTTGAATGATTGTGTGCCACAAGGTCCACAGAATGTTTATTTTCAGGCACAAGTAACGCTGGTTTCAATTCGGCGCCTAGATGTTAGGCACTGTTTTCTACTATCTTCGTCAGATTTGTGTTTAAATTTGAAACGAAGGTGAAGTACTCGTACTTTTGTGGTGTACAGACAGTTCTGTCACTGGATCGTGTATAACGCCTTTCCGGACACTGCCCATTTACAGCAAACGTGCGCACTCAAAACTGTAAAATCGTGTAAGTTTTTCCAAACAACCCTCGGCCACCGCCTAGATGTGCAACAGCTGCTGTCACTTCGCGGCATGTTATCATCATTGGTCACTCCAAGCCTACTTTGATTGCCGTTTAAAACAACGTTACGCTCTTCTCCTAACAGTGCACTTTGATAGAAAGTATAAAATCGACCCCCAGTATCCACCACCTTATGAAGTCGACCATCCATACCATAGTGATCAAAAAGTTGTCTCTGTTTCTGTCGGGGCTCCTTTGTTAGTAAAAAGTAACTTCTGTACTAATGCTGTACACCATTTACGGGGCATGCCCGCTAAGGCAGGATTGGTGAAAAAATTATCAGTTGTAGAGTTATGATCCACATCAAATGGTTCCTTCAAGAGTAACAGGGATTTAGTTTATTGCAAGCGCTAGACCACTGCATAATTCAGTCTTGCCCCTTTTCGATTTTTGCCGAACCTCACCTGCGACGGGAACAGTAAGCTCTGGGAGCTGGCTCGAGTTCAGCCGAAGTCTAGAGTTTTCACAAGTGGATCTCTTAGAGGTTGTTGCTATATTAACCGGAAATCATTTGGACAAAGTTCTCTACGTTGTGGTTGCCAAATAAAATCCATTGTTTGCATCGTAACAAATGAAGATGGGCTCGTTTCAGCTTGCGCCAGATGCACTGATTAAATGAACCCTTTCGGGAAGTGTTATTCTGGACTACGCGGCTTACTTACAGTCCCACGGCTGCTGCTAGGTTTTACTTCCGGATCAAATTTCTTTGGTCCATTGGTGCATGGCATGTGGCAGATAATAGGCGAGCTCAACGAAATAGGCGGTGAGTGAGCTGATCGTGAATTCGAATTTAATCCTTCCTTAGTCACGCCTGATCATTGTTCTTTCTTCATACACACTTTTTTAGTCGTTTACCCCCAAATACCTCACTGTATGGCAATGGAGGAGCGAGAAAACGAACAAAATACTGACGTGGAAGGGGAGTGGCCTGAAATTCCATAACATTGATGCTCGGAGGTTCAAATAATGAGGTGTGGTTCGCCATTTTGCTCAGAATGCGGTAGACCAAATTAGTTACTTCCCTCTTTTTGAGTTGGGGGGCACAAAAGTATGGACTTTCTCACTTTTGTCGCATAGTTCTTTATCCAGTTCGAGTTGCTAGGTTTATTATGATAACCAGTTCATCGTAACTATTCTTTTGGGCATTTCACAAACTGTTTTAATGTGCTCTCAAAAAAGGGAAATGAGACTGTGTTCAACAGTATACTACACCGAAATTGTGACGGTGCAGACAGTGAGTAAGGTTACTTTCATGCACTGTTGCAGTCGGAGATCGGTCGATTGTAATTTGAATCAAATCCTCGCGTTCAAATTTAACTGATCGAATAGAAAGCTAACTAGAGGAACCATTCGCAGGCGCCAGTTTAGCCTCGGTCCGTCTAATTCTGACCAATTTCAATCGTGCCTTACCTTATATCAAGCTCAGAGTTCAATCAGTACGTGAGGTGCATCCTCCAAACACTTTTTACCAATTCCACTGAAGGGCCCTGGCATTCGGTTTTGTTCGTGTCTGGGTAAAACATCGATATTGAAGCTTATAAGCTGTCCTGTACAAGTTGGCTTACGGCAGTCCCATTCGAGAACGGACTCGTCTGCACGTCTTCATAAGCCAGCTAATTCTAATGTGAAGCCACTAGGACAGCAGATACTGTTCAGATGACGCCCTCCATGTCCTCAAACATTGTGGCAAGTATATCATCTACACGTCAACCGTATACGTGTTTCTGTCAGTCTTTCGTATCTGATATATTAGAGTTTGGTAATGAAACTGCCGGCTAGCGTCGGACCTACAGACGACCTTAAAACAACTACAATAGACCGTCATTTGAAGGAAAAAAATGTTAACTAGTTCTGATAGGTTATTTGAAAACTCATTTTTGTTTCATGTACTAAACTATTGTTTTATAATGAATGTATTTGGAAGAGCTTGCTTTAGCTCAAGCCGTTTGTAAAGGCTTGCGTGCGCAAGATATTTGGACCTGAGTTACACTAAAGTCCGCAGGTTTTCGATGCAGAGATTTCTTTGGTTTATTATGCCCCTCGTTAATGATAGGTGTGAACAGTCTACAACGCTGGTTGGAAGTCGTGACGGACAGCTTGGGTTTCACATACCACCTTCAAAGTCATATCGGTGCGTCCAAGTAGTCGATCAGTGTCAGGTGCTCAACCTCGAAAACCTTCCGACCGCTGCTGAACTTGACGCGATGGAACTCACAGAATTACGGTTGAAGTTGGTCTGCCTATCTGAGGGGCAGAACGGTCTGAGAACCAGTCTTATCGGATTTGCAAATCACACTCGTGCGGTGAATAATCTTGTGTGGAACCCTGATTCCGGGCTGTTCGTCTATACGTCTGTAAGTCAGGGGCTGGACGGATAGGTAAATTGTTGATTACTTGAACTCTTTAAACAAGTCCCCAATGATATCCGTATATAGATTTGACTAACTGATTGGTTTGTGGCAAGGCAAACTAAACCGGGTTATTAAATTTGCATTTTGAAGTGGAATTGGAATAACTGTTCTAACATACTTGTCATAAGAGTTTGTTGCAGTTCAGTCGTTTTGATATCCAGACAGCACTGAGGTGGCGGTCTTTTCCCAACCGGTCAACGATTCACAGTTGTCTTATAAATCTTAAAAATCTACGTAACGTGTGCTTTAATTCACGTATCCTGCGGTCATCGCAAGTGATTTGATGTACTTGTGTTCTATGTCACGGTTGGCGGCATCCGATTCGGATTAGCCTGTCACAGTGACCGAAGTCAAAGGACGCCTGCGCTTATCCATCACTGCAATTGGCTTGCGCTGCACCAATTGCAGTTCCACCAACACACCACATATCCAGTGTAAACCCGAAGGAATAAGACTGGGAGGTGTGTCAGTGGGGTCTTTGTGTCCAGCCGGCCAATGCTGGTTAGCCACTTGATTGGCTAATAAGGAAAGGAAACTCTTATCTCTCGGAAACTAAACAGAGAAAGGCTGCAATGACGAGATCTACACTGAGAAGAAAGATTTGTGAAGTGTAATACAAGAAGCGTTGCAGTATAGGGGTGCAGGTTAGTGCA
>QNGE01000903.1:166355-205851 GCA_008508345.1 Paragonimus westermani
GTAGTAGTAGTAGTAGTAGTAGTAGTAGTAGTAGTAGTATTGCGAAAACAAAATCAGCATGATCTATGTGACCTTGATCAGCGGTTTATATCTAAGATAAAGATCGTCTTCAAATGAAGAAAATACTTTCTTTTGTGAAAGGAACAACGTTCGAACTGTTGAAGATCTATGGATGCGTGTATCGACTGATCGAGTGGAGTTAATCAGACCTTAGTTAGGCTTATCAGATTTAGGAGGTACCAGTCCAAATTGATTCTGATGGAGGTAGCTTTAGTGTGTGCCTGTCTGTGTTGAAGACGTAGAAAAATGAGCTTAGACTACTTTGTAGTCGACGTTGCAGTCAGCATAAGTAACCCTAGTGAGGACGAATTTGTAATCACGGGTTTGTCATTGCAGTGCTCAGAATCGTCACTATTGTCCGTTTAGTTTCCAGTTAATGTTAATATGAGTTACGGGTTGGAAACATTTTTGAAAACAAAAGTCGGATGCCATGCCTGTGATAAGATCGCGAGTCGTTTTAAACTATAGCTGATAAAGAAATTTGGTTATAATGAAAAGCTGTAAATCAATTGTAATGTTTGCTTCATTGAAATGGCATGTAAGCAGTGTAATCATAAACGAAACAAATTGTCGTCGTTTTTCATATTGGAACACCAGACCGTAGTTTACCAACTTCGGATCAAAATGACTCCACATATAAGTCCACTTCATGTCTCCGTCTGCGGTCTCGGGAAAAAATGACGAGGTATTTTACAGTTCAGTTGAATGTTATCCTGAAATCGCTGTTATTACTCTAGGGATAACCTTTCGAAAACCATCATCTAACTTGAAATTACGGTTAAAGTTATGATGTAATTACGGACGGTTTGTTGAGGATGCTGACGTTTATAGGTGGGGCATTACTCACACGTAGTCAAAGCTCTTTTTCAAAGTTATTTCTACAACTACGTCGTTTCGTAAGGACGTACTACAGTAGGTGTTCGTTACCGTCTATGTTCGGTGTGTGCATCAGTAACAGCAAAACCTCACCGGTTGATGCTGATACTTGACTTACAGGGTTAAATTACTACATCTGAATGTTCAGTAATACACGTTTGTGAGTATTTCCTAGGTTGCTCCACCAGTCTAGACGGAGACGCAATAGGTATTCCATGGATTCCAACTGAACTTCACACAATCGTGACGGAGTAGTTGCGCTAAATTCAAGAAAGGTTCTGAACTAACACTGAGGAACAAACAGATTTCGATGGTTGAACGCTGGACGTTCCTTGAGATAATTGTACGTTACTCATGGACATTTGAGTGCGTTGAACCCACCTTGTGAGAGTGAAATGCCTATCGACAAGATCGCCTTGAAAGCACACGATCTAAGATTTTATTCCCGGTCTGGACTAAACTGTGTGTTGACAACGGTACTCGAAACTCGTACCAACCGTAAGAGCTAGTCCGAAATCATGTATGTGTTGTCTGTTTTGTTCTTAAATTTTGAACGTAATCCCAACAAGCATCTTGTATTCTTGGTCGTGTTCTCTCTAACGGTGTGACGGACAGTCGGTTTCCACATGTTCTTCTCAAGTCAATACAGTTACGTAGGTTTCATCAAGACCTCTCGAAACAAACCACACAAAAGAACAAGAAGTAACTGTTAACGAATGACAGTAAAAGCTACTACTAGATACCACACAATAACTGGTTAGGCGCAGACCGGACGCTGACTGAATGTCACGTCACACGGTCATGGGCAAATTAGAATCGTAGCTTCAGTCGACCACTCAGAGTCTTCGTATGTACCACCGATATGCGGACGATATGTTCGTTGTTATGCACTCATAAATGAGTTAACAACCATCCTCCAGGTTTCTAATGCAACACACGCTTTAGTAGGCTTCACCTCAAAAAAGGAATCTAAGAGCGAGTTCCATTTCATAGATGTCAAAGTGACCAGACGTCGAGATGGTACACTGAGTAAGTCGGTGCACTGCAAACCTAATTGGACAGGTCAATGCACTAATTTCATTAAATTCGTGCCCCTTGAGTAGAAACGAAACCTAGCCCAAGGCCTAGCAATTAGAGCAATAAAAATCTGATCGGATGACACAGCTGAGCAGGAACTGAAAACGATTTCAAAACTGTGGAGGGAAAACGGTTATCAGGGGCACTTCAACACTTCAGATATGAAAGTCAAAATCCCGCATGACGTAATGTCCACAGTCGAAAAGAAAGTCCCGTACATAAAACTCCCGTTTAAAGAGGATACTGTGGCAGATCAGCTCAGCCGATGCATGTATCTGTCAATCAGATGTACCTTTCCAGCGGCAACCCTCAGAAGATGTTTCACAACAATGCCGATGCTAAGATTGAATTTGAAAGACGAGGTACCAGTTCAAGATCAATTAATGCTCGGTTGTTCGTTTTCATGCTACTGTAGTACTGCAGAATGTATTGGTCGTACGACTAGGCGCTCTTTAAAAAGGATCAAGGAAACATCATCCAGCTTGGATCAGAACCAATTGTCGTAAATCAATTACCAGCGCCATTATTAGAGATCTGGCGGACAATGACCAACGTATAGACTTCAACAAAGCATTCCGGGTTGCCTACCGAGTTGCCAACACTCATCCAAAAACAGTCTGTCAGCGCATTCTGGTGACTGCCGAATCGATTGCAATCAGATTAAGCAACCCTAACCTGTGCTCTCAAAAGAAATTTGTTCAGTCCTTGAAGCATCCGTGGCTACAGATCGATCACATCCAGTCTAACCACATACGAACATTTGACCCAGACCGTGTGACGTAACGCCCAGTCAGCGTTCGGTCTGGGCCTAACCAATTGCCTTGCGGAGTCTAGTAGTGTAGTGAGAAGGGATGGTTGAACTATGCTAATTACACCACCACTATTCAATAGTGAGGCAACAGCATGGATTTTAACATCGAACTGGTCGTGAGACAAATACGGGTAAGATACGGGAAGGATCATTGGAGGGAAACGTCGCATAGAATGGTTCTGGCTATGTGAAGGAACTGAGCATTGGCGTCCACAGTGACCGGGACGTCCTGAGACCAGTGTCGTGTGCGAATGAGTGTTTTTGTTCGCAGTCCGGTTGACAGGCATTACCCGTGTACTGGTTTTCCGAATAGGTAACCCTTGTGCCATCCGCGTTCTCGGTTCACAACAGTAGTATTGTCATTCGTAAACAGTTACTTCTTGTTTATCGTGGCTTGACTCATGACGTCTTGATGGAACCTATTCTTTCTGTTGATAACCAGAACCACTGGTAACGTGGGAGGTTCCAGCCCAGCTACATATACATCGGCACTCAAAAGCATGCGTATAATGCCTGTCAAGAGCAACATTCATCGAGTTTTCCATCATTTGTTCATTGCCTCGTTTTAATTGTCTTTTTTCTTTCAGGACGCATTTCTGGTTTGCGAATCTCTTGAAACGAACACTCAAAAGGTCTACGGCACGGAATCGACTAAACCCGAAATGCCGGCAAATCCGCCTGTATTCATGGGCGAGTCACTCACCAGTCTAGCATTATCCCCAAATCACCGATTGTTCGCCGTTGGAACTACGATGCTCTGGTCGTCTATAGATCATGCTGACCAGTCTGACGAAAATGAGCGGTATGTAACGGTACTGAGTGGGATTTCGGACCCAGCTGGTGTGTGTGATATGTAACAATGCTGTGCGCACCGCCAGTTGTTAAACCCTTAGTTGCCACGGCTGAGTGGATCGCGCGTCTGAAAAAGTACAGTCGTTCGAGTCTGGTTGGTCAATGAAGTTCTTAGGTTTGCATGGGCTGTTTTTGCTGATTACGATCACCTCTGTCGTTGATTACATTCCCGCCCTTGCGAATCGTTTTTAACCATAACTAAATGACCAGGATTAAACGTGTTTGAGACGGGTTTGTAGCACCGTTACAGAAACGTTTGAGAAGTACTTCACAGACAATCTCTGGTAATCATCTCATGCTTTGCTTAATTGCTGCGAACAGGTAGGAATTTAACCATAGAACGCAGTTAAACTGCGCATACGGTATAGCCTTTTACCGTGTTAATGCAGAGCAGCATGATCACCCGTGTTGCACTTTAGAGATGAACAGATGGTTAGTCCACAGCCTAACATTTCACTATCAAGCAGACAACTTAATGATCACCAGATTAAACCGAATTTATCGTCTGGTACTGCGGCCAGCTATCTGGAAAAGATTAATGGTGAGAAACCTGAAGTTCGACTGGACTCTAACCACCGACAGGAACAACATGCCCAAACATTGCAAGTGCTCGAAGAGTAACGGGGATAAACGGTCAGCCGTACAGCTCGTGAGCAATCAGGGAAGGCGTGTATTCAGGCGCTGAAATAACTTGGGAGAAGTACAACTACAAAAATTGGAGTACAATCCATCGGGAAATGGTGATCTCATATCTACACTAATTACTAGCGACCGCGGTATCCCAGGATTATTCTTACGTACAAATAGATGTGTGTGAACGACTTGTGATGGATTTGAAACATGATAAACTCGTAACGAAGTTTGGTGTGGTTCCACTGGCGCAAACTTGAGCAGACTGAGGCGAGTGCAGTTGAATCGATTCTAACCTATAAGAGCCGACTGTTAGATGAAGTAAAACACAAATCCAGATAATTGGTTATTGTGGATCGAGGCTGGAAGGGCTGTTGTGACTGAACTAAACATGAAATCCCTATCCAGTCAGAGGGATTTCGTCCACTGGGTCCCAGAATAATTCTAACACACTTGTAGCTGGAAAGTGAACGGCAGACGAGAAACCAGCAATGAAGTAAACCGCTGAAGAAGCGGATAACCCCTCCAGTTACCCCCATCTTGCTGGTGAAGAAGCCCAGTAGAAAAATCTTACTTTGTGTTGGCTTTGAAAGACTTAATAAGATTATTATCAACGAAACCATGATCGTTCCAGTGGTTTCAGAAATTGTCGACGTGTCGCAGAATGACAAGATATTCACAGTGTTGGAAATGCGGTCAAGATATCGGCAAGTATCAATCAAGTAGTCGGATTGAGACAAAACAGCTTCCGCGGTTAGAGAAAAACAATATCGGTTTAAATGTATGGCGTTTAAGCTGTCAGGCGCAACAGGATCTGAAACTAGGGTTTCTTATTAAAGTGGAGGGAACTGCATAGAGTAACGGAACGTCTCGGCGCAGTGTATTTGGCTAAGAATATGAAATCCCAGCATCTTATTCACGAGGACAAAGTATGAAAATGGCGTGATTAGGAAAGAATTCAGGCCAAATGTGTCAGCATCACTAATGCCGATGGGCATATCGTTGAGAGAAAACAAAGAGAGCCCGAGCACTTTTTGCCGCAGCTGTAACCTTCCTCGCTGGGGGTAAGAATGTGGTGCGAGTGGACGATTACACCATACTGCTCGTCAGTAGTCAGGTAAAGGAACGTAATCTGATTGTGAATTCACCAGAGAAAATAAAGAAAGAAACATTGTTGTACACTCCTGCAAGAAACGATTTTCTTACTTGACTTAGTGACCTCTTGGGATTATCATGCTACACAAAAGAGTGTTCGTATTCGTGGTATTTTTGAAACGTATACCACCTGCGTGCCACTTGTGCTGTTGTCTCACAACGCAAATCTAATTGTGGGGCCAGGCCGTGAGTTCAGAAATGTCAATTTTGGAATCAATTAACACTCTAGTTCACTGTGCTATGGAGATCCCATCAGTTGTTCCAGGAGATCGTCTGTCCAAATGTGGCAGAAGTTCAACGAGCTGAGCCACGAAACTTTACACAGAACCAAGGGTTTTCAAACTTATCTGTTCTCACCCAATAAACCTATAAGGTTACTTGTCAGTAATGCGACCTAACAATCGCCAGTATCGTTAATCTCTGGAACCATAGACCTATCTCCTCTGAACTAACAACCGCGGGAGTGTGATGTTTTTAACTAGCCTCAAGGTTTTCACTTGGTAATAATTTACATGAGACTCAACCCCAAAATCCATGGGTTTCGAGTGATTTCGAACCAGCGACAGAAGTAGCATGCCCCGA
This sequence comes from Paragonimus westermani, assembly GCA_008508345.1. Lineage (NCBI taxonomy): Eukaryota > Metazoa > Platyhelminthes > Trematoda > Plagiorchiida > Troglotrematidae > Paragonimus > Paragonimus westermani. The sequence continues at coordinate 172,399 of QNGE01000903.1, forward strand.
CGCGACAATTGCTGTATCAGCTGACTTACGAAGCCACTTCAGGAGCTCATAACTTTCACGTGTGGGCTCACTTACCATCACTACTAATTGTGTCGTGTGGGGTTCATCAAATGATCTAGCAAATTGACTGCTCGAGCAGAATTTCTTAAGCTCTCCCTGCTAGAATCTGCCAACTCCACCGTTGGATATTAAAACTGTATTGTTCACTCGTCGCACCACTCATAAGTATTACGCTTAGAGGTAGGTTTCCGAAGGTTTCAATCCCCACCTATTGAACATTACTCGTATTTGATCTCAGCCTTCAAAATCAGATAAAAATTCTGAGCTTTCGTTTTTAAAATAATACTTTACTTGTTGAACGGTGCAAAAATTAAATTCCGTAACTTTGTGGCTGCTTGCTGCACATGCAAAAATACCCGGTTTACTTGAACCGTTGTTAGCCATGCAGCCCAGAACCGGCAGTCATGTGGTTACGTCCACCCATTCATCTCTTCTTCCACTTAAAACGATCAGCTGGACAGTGCCGTCGCTGACGTCGTCGTTCATCGCAACAACTAAGAGTAGTAACCTAGTAGAAAATATTGCTAAAAGTAGTATCGATCACAAAACGATATATATTAAAGGTAACTTAACGAGCTATAGATGCTGTGTATACAGGCACGTCACTCACTGCAACATGCTGCCTTCTCGGATAACGTTTCTAACTAGCGGCTTGAGCGGGCACGAATTCATAACCAAACCGGCTGCGGTTATTCAGCGGAACTTTAAGAGCCTGTACATTTCGTGACGACTTTACTGTTTGATCTCCTCATGGTTAAACTCTACTATATCGCGCCGAGTAACGATGATAGCCACAAGCGGGAGTTACGTAGGTCAGTAAAGTGAAGTCTGCCTGATGACCAGTTGAATTATTCAGAAAATTTGGTTAGTGCGGTTCGTTTCCTCGCTCATTTGAATCTTCATACATCCCAGCGACTTTAATCTTACTGATTCTGTCTACAGTAGTTACATCCTTGTTTGTTCTGTTCATTTTGCCAGTTTTTGTAATTCCAGTTGATCATAATTAAGGCCTATCCTTGCACATCGTCTGCCGTACTCTGTAGGCTCGATCAAAGTTCAAACACTGACCTGAAATTTATCAACCACGATGACAACCACTACAACTTATTATCAGACTAATCACTGCTTGCTTTGAATACTCGTTTGTTCAAGTGCACTTTGTGATGTACTGCGCGAACTGGTTGTAGGTCAATTTGCACCTCTGCTATCATCATAATTCCTGTGAAGGAACACATTCGTCCAGAGCACAAATTTTGGAAACCTTCAAACAGCCAGCCTACAGTGTTGGATCACACTGAGTCTTTCAGGTTCTTCTATTCTCGAATACTCTCCAAAGCTGGTAGTGTCCAAACGTCGAGTGCCGGTTGTCCTCTGTTGGCGAACATGTCCTTCAGCTCTAGTTCACGCTTCCTTATTACGATCAGCAATTGTCGTTTGTCCATTGTTGGAATCTGGTGTACACGACAACGCACGTTGTTAGCGCATTTATCGGCAAACGGTTTCGTAAATCAGGTGAGTGGCTGCTCAGCAGTCTTTTCCATTATATATGTAGTCTTTCTTAGGGACAAATTAACTTAATGTTCCAACACTCCAAAGTGATATTTGTGCCCACATATTTTTTCAACTTCGGTTGCTGGCTGTATGTGTACTGTTGCAACTAAGCTTTTGGGCCTAGACTTGGACTGTAATATTTAACCTTGTTTGCTCTGAACTTGACAAGCCACGACCCGTTTCCCTCTTGTTTCGACACTATTATTTTTGCCGCTTGACAGAATGACAGAATGATAAAACGGCTTATTAAAACAACATTGGCATCTACAGAGCAGCCCCTCCAACGTAAAGCAGTACGCACTGTTTGAACGGGAAGCGGGTGTACGATCAGTTCTCATGGTCGATGAGCTGGCCAATCCAAATGATGGTCGGTCGATCGATAGGCACTTACAAGACGCGTGTGGAGCAGCCAATGTGGTATCACGCGGACACACCCGACGAATCGGGCGATAGACTGAGTGAGACTCTTAAACGAGTTGCGTAACGCTAAAATCTGCCTGCATAACTTCAAAAGGATAGCACAGATTGGTCTAGAAAGCGGTGAAAAAATCACCATCGCCTCTTGGGATCTAATTATAACTCGATCATGTCCGCCATGTCCAGTATTCTTTGCCGGTGGTCCAAGTGCCAAGTATGGCGAAAGGTGCGAGATGAGGAAATTAAGATTTCACAGAGGAGACTGAAGAGTTACCAGTAGGCTAGTCATTGTAGGTCATGCTCATATCAGAGGTCGTAACTCCCGTGACCCACAAAGGGTGTTATTGAATACGTCAAAAGGGAAGGGACATTAATAGATTTGGCCGCTAATCAAGTTCGCTGGTGTGAAGTTTGCACTCATTTCCTTGAGTAATCTGGGAAATGAGACGGGGTGACAAAAACTCTACTCCCACTTCCAACCTCGTTGTTTATTTTCAAGGTGTGCACGCCTTGATATTGTACGTCTGAACTTAAACGTAATTGCTGTATTAGAATTTAAGTCCTATTCCTGACTAGTTTATGCTTCTTAACTCCGGCTTTTCTTTTCGTAATTGTGTAGAAGTTGTACATCATTGCCAACCATTGCAATAACTCTGTTGATGGTGATAAGAAGGTGGATTGAATCTGTCATTACTTATGTCCATTCCATATGTGCCATGAAGTGTCTCACTTTTTCGACAGCTTCTAAATTACTGGCAGGCATGACTTGATTTTACAGATCGCCTGCTCTTCGACCGTCCCTAGCGAGTTTGTTACCGTCGGATATGGAATAAACGTTACTGATCGAGTAGAGTTCACAAGTTCAAAACGGTTTGGCCAGTTACTCTTTTGGAACATACTCCGGGCAAATAGTTTGACTTATCAGAGACCTGAAAACATCTTCGATAACCGCAGCCAATGTCCCGAGGAATTGTCTACAGCCGTTTACCTAGCCTATCCAGTGTCTGGGGGTCACTGTTCAACGCTGTCCTTTAGTGGGGGTACGGTTGTTCAGGAACTACTGGCAGTTTCAAGCATTCGAGGCGTGATTACCCTGTGGGATCCGCGATCACGCAATCAACTCTACTTTACCGAACCTGAGCAAGAAGAGGTATGTTTGATAGATGATTTCTTGTTTGGATGAATTCACAATCCAATCTCTTACACAGACGATACATTTAGATCGACGTTTATCGAATGAACTCCAGGGTTACGAATTCGTCTGGGGTCTGCTACTAAGAATCTCTCAAAGTTCTTTCTTACCTAAGATCTGCTTGTTTATTATAGATTGGAGTACTCTCGGTGTGCGGTCCAAATGGACTTGTCAGCGGCTCTGCCAACGGCTGCTTGCGACTCTGGCGAATCGAATTACCTGGAGACCCGGAACGAGATATGTTCGAACACATTGATCACGGCTATCCTTCGATATCAAATGTTAGCTTGCGTTTGGTGAAAGAGCTACCTTCGCTAGAGAGCACGCCTAAAAGTTATCCAATCACGGTGGCATTTTTCGATCTTGAGGGTCAAATGGGAGTGGTTGGAACCGGCGACTCAACTCTCTGGTGCGTTTCGCTGTTGCATCCGTGCATTCCCCTAAAGTTTGAAAAACCCCGGAACATTTTCATGCTTAACCCTACACACTTTTTGCAACTTATTTGCTCCATAAAGTTGTGCGCAATATAGAAAGCGAAAAAATATGCACTGAAAGTTGAACAGCAGAATACATATAAGATACGAGATTCAACAGCACGAGAACAACTGGTTTAAGTTATATCTCATTTATGTGAGTTTCGTTACCTTTTAATCAGCATGCTACATTAGACTGTGACTGGAAATCCATATGACGTTAAAGTGGATCTCCTTTTTTATATATCTGTGGAATATGAATCAACCTGATTGAGTTTGTTTAATCATCGCACGTCAGTGGGCTTGAGATTAAAGTGAGGTGCTTTTGTTAAGTGTTTTGGTATCGCACACACCATGCGCTATATGAATGCATCCTCTCATGCTAGCAGAAGTCATTTTTTGGCATTTGATGATAACAATCATTTTCAAGTTCGTTCAGCTTGCGATTAGTACAGATGCAATTCGTTTCTGCTTGATGAGACCTTTCGTTCTTTGAAATTTGCTCATGTTTAGCGCTATCTTGTCGGCTGAGATGGGTGCAGTCGAAAATCACTACCGTTCTCTTGCCTAACTGGTTGGATATTAAAGGACTACCTTCCAAATTCTTGGTAATCCTGTTGTGGATTGAAGTGAAATATCAGGATAAAAGCCTCCTACTTAATTCACAGTTTTTCAAACTGATGTGACAAATGCAACACTTGAAACATTACTTGATCTCTGGCACTTGGACTAGTGGTTGCAAACCGAAACTGCCCTTATGATCAACCAGGTGACGCCCAAGGCTGAACCACTTAAATACTGAGCGCATAATCCAAACAGGTGACTATCAACGAAGAGTCCCGTTCGGCCTCACTAGCAGACTCAGAAGTTGGCCGAGACGATATTAACGTGACCATCACTTCTTCTTTATGTGTTCGTAAATAATTCGTTTCGACGCCTTCACTGCTCTGTTAGATCAGCAAGATAGCCCAATGAATAGCAAACAATGAGCGTCTACTTATGTGTTCATGATTTTCACAACCTTAACCCTCTTTTTTACGTGAAACTTTGCGCGAGTTCAAATGGCAGAAAATACACAGATGGCAAACATTATACGGATTACAACCCTCCATTAATCTGTCGACCGTATGGAAAGGAACTGGTTGTTTCACATTCGAATATTGTAATGGATATGATCCCAAATCCTGTGAACTCTCATGTTTGGACTACGTGAACTTTGCAATGAGTTCAGTGTAATTAACAAACATTAATTGTCACACAACAACTCGTTTATCAGTGATTCGATCTATGTGTCTAGGGAAAACAGCGATCGCAATCAAACAGAGATGGTGTTTTGACACTGGATGGAATACTCCTTAATTGTTTGAAGACTAGAAGTCACTTTTGAGAGTTGAGTCCGCTAGTAAATTATTTGTTTACGGCTGCTGATACACAATAAACAGGGGGAAGAACCAACAGATCTAAACTTAAGTGATACTCGGAATTCAGGACTGCGAATAGCCCTAGAAATTGTACTTGAATTGAAACCTCCCACACAACTAATAAGAAAACCTAGTACCGATAGCAGTAAGCAGTTGTTATTCATGAGTTCAGAAGCCGAATTTATGGATGTATTAAAGAAATCACAGCCTGTCGATGGCTGATCTTATTAGCACATGCAAAATCATAAGTTGTATGTTAATTGGTGGAATACGGGACAGATGAATTGGCGAATAACGGGAAGCACAATACTGAGACTGTTCGTCCAATCCTGATGTTGTGTCATTAACGCGATATTTGGATTGGCCGTCTCTCAGATCTTCTGTTGTGTCGGGGTTTGGTTAAGCGGTGAATCGAACAGATTTCCACCACAACCGTCCCCTCTTCTAGAACCCTCTGCATTCATATTTACCAATCATTCTGATCTTCTCGGGGCATCGAGCTCTTGCAGTACAGGGTGTTCTGCTTCCTCCATGGTCACTTTCCCAGCGCCTCGAAACTGAATTTGGTCAGTGTGTCTCCGATGAATCGAGGTATCGTACAGGTCAGTAGCTTCTACCATTGTGCTGCCTAGCTGGTGAGTGATCAATCCTTTGGCAAGTCGCAAATCATTTCTACCAGAATATATCACATCCCTTGTATTTACACACTGAAGCGATGCTCTTAGTCGCCTTGATTTAAATAGCACCGCTGGGTTCTCCTTCGTTGTGCAATGAGCTGCGTTTCTGTACTGAAGCAGAAAGCTATCGAGAAACACATCCAGTTCAGCAAATGTTTTAGGATCAGTGGAACTCACGGCAGTTTTACGCGTTCTCACTGGATTTTCCGCGGCCTCGTTTGAACACGGATGCCGAGGCACCGTTCGCAAGTGACGACACCCGAAGCTGTCAAGCCACTGTTTCATTTCAGCAGAACAAAATTGTGATCCGTTGTCCATCACCAAGACTTGCGGACTGTCTTCACGACTGAAACAGTCACTAAGTGCTTCCGTGGTAAATGCCGTGGAAGGTGAAGTCGTAATAAATACTTCTGGCCACCGTGAGTATGAATCAACCAACACCAGAATGTAATGTTTACCAAGAAGTGGTCCACAATAGGCTGCCTACAGCCGTTGTCATGGTAGGTAACTGTACGACCAAGGTGTCCAGTTCTCCGGCCTTGTCTTTATTTTGTTGAGGCAGGATTTGCAGTTTATTGCAATGCTCTTGATATACGAGTTTATCTCCGGCCATCAACACATTTGTCAAACCAGGGATTTCATTTTCTCCACTCCCAGGTGATCTTTATGCAAGTCTTCTAATACTGCCTTTCGTAGCGGTGGTGGAATGACCCATTTATCTTTCCGACACAGCACACCAACAGGTTGTATTGACAACTTCTCTCGGTTCTGGAATAATGCTGGGTGTTTCTTCTTAATATTTGACGACCAACCCTTGGTCATCATGGTAGCTACCGTGCCATAATCGTTTTTAGCTGTCTTGATCAAGTCCTCTCGGCTTATTGGAATAGCTGGTGGGGCAAGCAAACATGCTTTAGTAGCTGAAAAACTGAAATACCGTGACAAAAAAATCCGTCTGAGGAATCTGTTTACCAGGACGAAGAACGATTTCACACTCGTACATTGCTAAAACTAGACTCCATCGCTGTATCGTTGCCGCTGATGATTAGGCAATTGATTTATGGGGGTCAGATAAGTACTGTAGACCTTGGTGATCTGTAACAATTTTGAATCTAACATCAAACAAATATATATGCAGCCCCCTGACAGCCCAGTTGACTGTTAACGCCTCCTGTTGTGTTTGTGAATATCCTTGCTCAGCCGTATTCAACAAACGTGATATGCAAATGATCGGATATCCTTCCTGTTCCAATACAGCACCAATGCCAACACTGGATGCATCTGTGATCGGCGTGGTAACTTTAAACATAGAAAATGGGGCTAACATCGACCTTTTAATCACAACTTTTATTATTTCTCGCAGAAGAATTCCGTCTTTTTAAGTCCAAGACCATGTTTCTGCTGACTGAACTGCAAATAATGGTTGTGCTTTCGTCGAAAAGTTTGGGATGAAACGAGAATAGTACTGCAGACATCCCATCATTGAGCGCAGCTCATTTTGGTCCCTTGGTGATGTAATGGTAACCAAAGCTTTGTACCGGTCAGGGTCCAGCCTGTATCCTTTATCACATATGGTAACAGCAAGAAAACTCAGCTCTCACACTTGGAACACGTACTTAAAAGATTTTATGGCGATGTTCTTATCCCTGAATCGTTCCAGAAGTGAAATTTATCTGTTATCATGCACCTGTGCATTGTTGGCGTATATTATTACATCATCTTGATAAGCGCGTACTCCTGGTAAATCGGTAATTACTTCATCAATCGCAGCCTGGAATATCCCAGCTGATATGTGTAACCCAAACGGTAAAAAATTGCACTGAAATAATCCCCAAGGGGTGTTAATCGTAGTGATCGCATCAGAATCATACTCCAACGGAATTTTTAAGTATGCGTTTGTTGGGTCAATTTTAGAAAACAATTTGCTACCGTGCAGGGCTTTCATAAAACTCCCCGGCTCCTCAGTTGTTGCTGCGCACTTTTTCGGTCTTGGATTCATCGTTAATCTATAGTCACCACATATCCTAGGTGATTTACCATCTTCTTTCATAATCACAACGATTGGTGTGGCCCATGCTGATGCGTTAACCACCACCACCACCGCTGTTCCCAACCATCAGTTAACCTGGGAGATTATGCCGTCTTTCTTCAACCTACTGAAAGCAACATGCACATGTTCTCTCATTCCGTAAGGTATTATTCGGCGCCTTAAAAAACCCGGTCCCCTTGCACCTCTAGTTTTGCTGGCTCTACTTTCATTCTTCCTGAAAGTTGTGCACACTGAACAATCAGGTTGCCTAACTGGGCTTGATACTCTCCACTCGGACCATCCTTGTAATTAGCATTTGGTAAAACAGCACAGTTGAACCGTTTTAAAGCTTTTAATTCCAGAATAGCTGGACTTCTTTCCGACATCAAGAAACGTAATGAAATCAGCTCATTATCATTGCCAACAACCATTACAACAGTCTCACCTAGCATCGTTGCTGGTCTCAGTTGAGCACCATGGGCCATGCGATCTAGTAGCGGTTTGGAAATAATGGATTCGCTACTTCCTGTGTTTACAATGAACTCATACTTACATCCCGATTTGAACTCGAGGCATTTATGAATGAATTGCTCGGCTCTGGACTTCATTTGCAATGAATAAACAGCAGTGGATGGTTCTATAGTACTTGTCTCTCTAACTTGACTCAGGTGACATTTCTGACTTTTACATACTTTCTTAATATGACCAGATTTACTGCATGAATGGCACATAGCATTACGAAATCGGCAAGATGATCGTGTGTGTAACTCACTGCACTAGAAACTTGTCAAATTTATTTGGGCCTGTATTGATGATGGGTGCGTGAGAAGGACTGTTCATCAGTTGACTTCTGGTGACAGTATGCGCTTTGGTCTTCTGAAATAATACAACGTTCAAATCAGTAGAAGCGGCATTGACGTCATCCTTCTGCTCACAGATGTCTCGGGCTTCTTGGAAATTCATTTCTTGTTTGACCAGCAATCTACGCTGAAGATCAGTGTCATCGACGCCAGCTATCGATCGATCACGTAGATGCGCCTCCAGCATGTCACCGAATTGGCAACGAGCAGGTTGTTTTTGCAATTGTAAAATGATTTCACGGAAGCTCGTGCTTGTTGAACGTACTAATGAATTGAACTTCACTCGTTCTGTGGCCTGGAAATTCGCAGGAAGCACGTGCTTTTGACAGCAGTTACACACTATTGCAAAAGAGAATCGTACATGTGGATTGTGTTGCAATACAGAGTTTGAACATCGTTCAAACGTTGCTGAATCTAGATTCTTTCAGATTGGCATCCCTTAATTTCACAGGGAATGGATACGGGGCCTTAGAGTTATGAAGCTGACGTCTGATTGTCATAGGAGTCAATGATTAGTCTGAATCGGGGGACATCCATTGTAAGCACGTGAATCGAGGATCGTGGTCAGAATTCGGCTAGTCTAACCCTCACTAGTTCGACTTCAGTAAAAGGGCGATAATTTCCAGTAAGTCACAATACAGAAGTGGATCAGCACCAAGCTTATGTGTAGGTTTCTTTTGATAAAAAGTAAGCTAGTACATTCGAGATACGTTTGCTTTCACCTCATGCAAACCAATTTTAGAAGGCGGCCTTTATTTACCAATATATCGTTCTGAAAGGTGATTATCCATTTCAGACAGCAAAATACTGAGTCATTCACTTGTAGTTTGGTTGCGGTTGAGCTATTCCGTCCATTGAACTGGAATGACAGGGATTGATTCTTGTTGGTTTAGTGTTTTAGTGCTAATATCACGATAAATTAGCCGCTGGCTTTTTTGTTAACGGTTGAATTCGTGCTACTTGTATTGTTTGTCAATCGAAAAACAGTTTCGAATGTTCAACGTGTCTTCATTTATAACTTTGTAGCCCCTGTCCTACTTGACACCACGTACATTCTTCGGCGGTGAAAATGAATTAAAGCATAAATTTTCTCTCAGTCCTGTTTGCATCGTTCTTACTTTCTCACTTACTTTCCTGCCATGCTGCGCTCTAGGTACGTAAACTGGTCAGAAGTGGAGCTGGTATCCTCGAAACTCTCAGAACGTACAACGACTCCTGTGGATTCAGACGCATCAGCCAGTCGAACACGCCTGTTTAGTGGCCATGCATCCACAATTTGTGATCTTCAATGGTGGTTCCCGTCAATGAGCCCAATAGAAACGGTGTGTAGCCACCAGACCATTGGTCTCAGTAGTGAAGTGATGATTGTGACTTCTTCTGCAGATGGCAAGATTCGTGTGTGGGACTCTGAAACTCGTGAGCTGGTATCGCAGTTACAGGTGAGCTCTGTTCTATTTAATCTAGGGTCCAAGAAGATTCAGCTCACCTAGTGTGTAAATTATTTATGGTGTCGTCACTCGTGATACAGTTTAACACAAACTTTGGTTGTAACTTTAAATCCTTCTGTATAGTTATTAGCCGCAATAGCTTGAAGTTGGAACGTTGCGATTAGTTCGTGTTCCTCATTTTTTAAAAATCCGAACTATAAGGTATGTGACCAACATACCAGAAAGACAGGGGCTAGTATCAACGAGTGCAAAAGCTGGTCAGATTGAGCACTTGATGAAGGAGATATTCACGATTTAGTGAATGGCTGTCTACCGTCAACGTATTCTAAAAAAGTAATGCTTGTAGCATATGTCGTTTAAGCGTGTACAATTGGTTCCGTCGAAAATTGTAGTGGTGATCGAGATTTTCCGCAGGTGGCCAGAACATAGAGGATTAGAAGCGTAGGTGGTTGTCTGGGCGAGTGGCTTTGTTTGATCAGACAAACGGCATTCAGGCTTAACTATGGATCTATGACGTTTGCGATATGCTATGCTCAATCTGTCGATATCTGTAGTCTTCGGACTTGGCTTAAATTTCCCCTCTCTCTCATCACAGGTTGCTTCACACCCCTTTGCGGACTCTGAACGCAGTTCTCTGACATGTTTTACCTTGCTTAACTCAACTAAACTATCCTCCTGTGAACAGCATGAACGGACTGACCCTTGTGGATCTGGAGTTCACTGCACCGGCTGCCTCGCTGTCGGATTTACGAACGCATGTGTTAAATTGTTTTGTTTACACAGGGTAAGTTCTTGTTAGCCTGAAATTTGTTGTTTTTTCTTCAATGCGTAGTTTGTTTAGATAACTGATGTCCATTACCGTTAATAGTGTTAAAAAAACTGTTGCTCAACACAGCTGTGCAAACGACTAAATTGACTTGTTAGCAGTCTATACGCATCAAGGACGGTGCCGTTCAAACACCACTGTTCAGTGAGTTAGCGATAACAGTGAATGGGCCTAATATGCATGCACTGGTTGTTCCTGTAGATGTAGTAACCTTTACGAGTTTGATTTGAAGTCAGTTATTAATATATTATTCCCACAATCAGAGAAGCAGAATTTTTGCCAGTGTTCAATATGGGGATAGTGTACACATTTGAAGAACTATATTAGAACAGACGAAGCCATGTAAAACTGGTGTGTTTTGAAAGGGTTTGATTGGCATTCTGAATATGAGAATAAAAATGATTTCAGGGCTATTTACCATTTTCTAATTACTTGGAACTGTTTAGCCCACAGATCCGTTCGACGAAATCAAAACGTTAGGTCCTCTCAACAGAAACAAGTAGTCAGCGAAAACATTGGTGGGTAGCACAGTGATTTTGCATAATCCACACGACCATATGCAAGGAAATTGACAATAACTAACAATATGTAGACAAAACAGACTTGTTCAGAACGTCGAGTTTAGATTGTTCTTGTACACTTTACTAGAGTAGTCTAAACATCACAGTTAACTTTTGGTTATTTCAGTAGGTTTTACCAAATGCAGTTCTTAATTATTTTTCAAAATATTCAACGATGTTGTAACCAACGGACTTATCAAGCTCGTGAACTCTGGGCCTGTGGTGCGTAGATAGCAAGCTAAAATTCTGAAGTATAAGTCGCTTGTCTTTGATTAGTAATGGGAATTTTTGTGAACATCACTTTCAAACTATATCAACCGAATTCCATTACTACTATTGGTGGTCAAAACATCATTCAGTACGATTTCGACTTGACGAAGAGTAGTTGTGGCGTCATCGACTGTAGTCACCGGAACAATCACGATATTTCGGTCTTGTCTAATATGAGCTAAGTGGCGCAGGTGATTTATTGGAGCGTGCTCGGAGTTCAATTTTCAACTTCATCAATAAATATGTACTACAGGCAGTCTCCGACTAATGCGGAACTTAAGTTTATGATTTTTTTATGAACGTGAATGAAATAGCTACAAATGATTGTGGTTATATGCCTCCTACATAGAACTTTCAATCATGTATTATGGCTGTACCTCATGCAAATTACTAATCAATAAACTGCCTAAGAAGGTCATTAACATAAATTTGCCCCTCTCTTAAAAATCCAGTTGGGTTATAAGGAAGGACTTAAGTGTTGTAGAAACTAACCAGATGCAGTCAAGACGACCTACGCCAACCGACCTTGTAAAATTGTTGATAGCTAACCGGTATGCTTTACTGAAGAGGGAATTACTTTGGACGCACTGTCGTTTATAATATCCATGTGGGCGCTTTATAGTAGCTTCTCAAACGCGTGCAGTTGTTACAAAGTAGCCTGCAATGACGTAAATGTGTTGGTCTAGTCGTTCAACTTTGTTGTTGACTGATCATCTGCGTTCACCCACACAGCTGGTTGGAAACGCTGTCTGATGTGGCATTGTGTCACAATCTCCGGCGAACCTGTGTCCGCAAACTTGTGTCTTCTTTTTCATGAACCTCAGTTGTTTCTGTTTTTTGTTTTCTCTCTCCCCTGTATTTTTGCCAAACAATTACACTTGTTTTTTGCGTTTCAACTTCGCGGATCATTATCAGAACCAGTGACAGCCTGAATGGTTACACCCATGGGTGCGGCTAAAATTGAAAATGGTGATGATGATATTTTCGCTCATTTGAAAACCGTATACAGTGAATTCAACTGGAAAGATCAACTATGATGTCGTCCGTCATTGTGAACAAAATTCGCTGACAGTCACGCTGAAATTACCCTGAAGAAAACTACTTGATCGGATGCTGCTGAAGTGCCAAGGGAATTTGCTCGGCTTCTCTTCTGACTGAGTTAGAACCCTGTTGGTTCACATGTATGAGTGATGAGAGTGCATAAATGTACTGAGCATTCTCATAGACTCTGTTTGTTGATTTCGTTATTCAGCTCACTCGTTTCCCCGAATGATGGCGTTGGATAGACGGGGCCCATAGGTTATCACAGCTTGTGCGCTACGAATTCGCCAGTAACTCTTTGTTTCGCGGATGGTGCATGTATCTTGACTGTAGAACACCTTGGTATTTTGAGAGCGACTTGAAGCACCCAGTTTAGTCCCGCCTCGGTAAGATACATTGCGAAGCTGGTAACATCCCTAAGTTCCCAAGTGTGTAATTCTTCAAAACCTCTGTTTAGTTGTCATATCCAAGATTCATATTTTAAAGTAATTGTTTTAGTAAGGCATAGTAATTACATTTTCACTTGGATTAGTAAAAAGTGATCTCATCCTCAGCAGTGCGCAACCATAAAACAAGAGACCATGTGCAGAAACACAGCAGACTGCGACACCTCCGTTGCTGGGGGTCATACGGTTTTAGCTTTCTCGAACACGTATCGCTTTGCTCAGTTTTACTGCAGTCGATGAGACCACGCAAACTGGAGAGGTCGAAAGGATTACTTGGGCATTTCATTGGATAAACATTCTATAGGATAACCATGTACAGTGCGTTTTAGAGGTACAAACCGTCTGACGGCTATTAACCAAAGCTTCAAACAGTCATTCCGTGAGAAAAATTCGGCCTAGTCTACTGTTTGTGATTTTTTTAACAGCACACATATGCATTTTCACTTGTAGGTGCAGGCGATCGCGCAATTGGGAGCTATTGCATCACGAACTTCCGATTCCATAAACCAGATACGGTTCACTGGCCCTACCCACTTGATAATGGGTACCAAGAGCGGACTGCTCATACTTATTGCAATCACACCTCTCCAAACAAGCACTAAACTGACGGTCACTCGGGTGATGAAGGATCACGCGATTGAGGGTATCCATTCCCATGGTATCCTTGCCCTGGATGTTTATTCGCATCCCTTGAGTCAAAGTTTACACCGGATTGAACAGGAGTTGGACACCTGTCAGTTGGACCGTGCTGTAAATTTTACAACATTAACTCCTGACGGTTCGAATAAGAAGCAAAGTGCCATATATAAGCAAGCAAATTTGTCCACCTTATCGGAAGAAAGTCTTTCCGAAAACGCCGAACGGTTAGTTTTGTAAATACTTTGTGGTGTTCGAGTGCTTCAGTACTTCAACGATTAGATTGCTAAGTTTTCGAAATAACCATAGCAAGAACGACGTTTGAATGCCGTTTTTGTTTTACGAATATGCGAGTTTTGTTCATTTATACCGTTCGCTTCAAAGTGATGCGGTAGATACAACACATTTTACAATCACACCCGTCAAGCATGAAAATGGAGCAGGGTGCAACTGACCAAAAATTATATAGTTGAAATGATAATTTTCTTTGCCCTTGTCTGATCATGATCCTTGTGTACCAAAATTGTCTTTATCCAGTCGTTCATGGAATGTACCATCATAATCAAGTCTTTTCAGCCCACAAAAATCACAAATTGTACAATAAAGAATGCCATAACTACGAAGTTTGGCACATGACCGTTTTGTTGATGAAGGCCTAGAGGAAAGATTTATCGCCGTAATCAATACAGATTCCTGATCAAAGTACGGGTAGAAAGCAAGATTTATGGATTTCCACATATTTTGCTTATTTGCACAAAGAAGATCAAAGTTAAGTTTCCCCACGACCTCTTTTATGTTACTAATATTAAAAAACAATGGTTTAAATCCCCGACTCTCAGGCTACAGTCTGAACCTCTTGTATAATGGATAACCGCTTTTACAAACATCACTCACAGTGGGTAAAGTGAGGCCATGATTGCCATGTTGAGGCACTCCAGATTAATACGATCTAACTCATCGCGCACGACGTCCAATCTGGCCACCAAAATATGGTTATCGCTTATGGATCGTAAAAAAACAATCGGTGACCAGCTCACTTCTCAATCGTACAGTTTACGCACATGTAGATTCGTTGTTGTGTTACGAGCCCAAACTTGTATTTTCCAAAGCATCAGTTCTCTTCTCCCTACGTCTGACAGAAGACAAAACATTTACCCCTCTTTTGTACTCAGGTGTTTTTTAAGGCCAGCCAGACAATCCGTCAGGTATGACGCATGGCTGATTCGGTACTGATGCACATTGGGGTGGTTTTGCAAGCCGATCATCAGGTGATCGATTTTCTTCACCCAAATCGAAGGGTTTCTGTCACTCAATTGCAACTGTCTTATTCAATTTATCCTCAAGTACATGAATTATACCGATATTAGTGTTTTCTACTGAGAATACGATTGTCGTGAATCAGCTGAACGCCCCGTGTTTCTCAGTAGAAAATCTCTGAACAGACGATAAAATAAAACGCACGTTTATAATGACAAGTGTGGTTATCCCAAAATGAACGACAGTCTTTTAAGAGAGTTGCGTTACCAGTAGCTGGTTAAATCAGGTATGTGATATACTTCACGCATCTCAAATGATGAATTTTGAGTTAACAGTGATCTGGTCATTGTACTTTCACGGTTGGGTTGCACATGGCAGTCTCTGCTTGATGCAATACTGTTTTCTGGGCCGAAAAATGCAACTCGATAATTAAAGCCTGTGCCGCTCGTCATTGCTAGTTTTGCTTCCAGGCACAGAACCTACTACTCAGCTCCCTTTCTTCTTTTCGGGAAACACATGTTCCAGTTTCTGTCCGTTCCAGAAGAACAGATAGATCATCATAGAATTATGTTCTTCACAACATCCAAACCACTTCGTTTGAGAGCATATGCAGATCCAACAAATAAACAACGACCTTCTAGTCTGTGTTGTCAGGCTTTCATCGAAACGCTAGGTCAGATAGAAAACAAGTGATCATTCACCGGGGGTCCATTCAAACAATTTTACTCTGCTTTAAAGCTCTGCGTTTTGTGAACTCCAATTCAGCCACGGGATTAGGCTTCATCATCACCGAAAACCCTAGATGTGAACCGTTGCTCCACAACACTATCTAAGAGCGAACTTATGTGGATGGTGGCGCTATGGTGGTAGCTGTCTGTTTCGGAGACATAGCACACATACGGTTTCACATTAGACAGTGTTTGCTATAGCAGCCCACTAACCTACTGGTCGCAGAGCGCCGAAATTAGAAGTACCAACGTTTACCGGTTGTCATGGCTTCAAGAGAGGAAAATTACAAGCGGATGAATGAGAAAGTGTACCCAGTGGGCTGAACGGTCACATCAGCAAGCGATTAATGGAAATGGACCCATACGATCCAACGGTCCGAGTTCACCTATTTCAGAGACCGGTATTGACTGTAAAGGCCGCTGGGCTCCCGCACTGTCGCCTTCCAGCAGGTGACACTGCTGGCAGGCGAGCACGTAAGCCGTCACATCCCGTTTCATCTTCGGCCAATATGCTCTTTGTTGCAGCAGATCATATGTCCTGGTGCATCCGGTGGGTGCCATTTTATGGTAGATTTTTACCGGTTTCCCCCTAATTTTTCTCGGGATGACCACCATATGAGAATGACCAACGCAACGCTGCCACGCGAACACACCCACACTGTTTAGACCAACTCTTCTCCATTTGGAAGCGATTATTTTCAGTTCCTACTCCCAAGCCTTTGTTGAGATCCTCACACCTTTTTTGCACAATGTCAATCACCTTCCGGAGGACCTTGTCCGGAAGCTGTAGACACCCCAGTGTCTGTGGGTCTTGCTCCATTACCAAATAATTTACTCCAGAAATCACTTTGGGCATTTCGTCGTCCACCTGCGGTCGAGAAGGAAAATTGGTGATGCAATTGCCGGAACTGGGCACATGATTGCTCGTGGAGTCATATTCGTGTAAACGCAATGCCCATCGAGCTAATTTGCCTCTCAAGTCTCTGGCAGTCCTGATCCACTCTAGGGGTTTGTGATCCGTCTTCACGTGGAACTGTTTACTCGACAAGTACGGTCCCACTCGTCCAGTGCCCAGACGATTGCCAAACATTCCTTCTCGATGATTGAATACTTTTGCTCGGTTGCGGTCAGGACTCTGCTGACATTCGATTACTCCTTCCTTTTGCTTGAGTATTGCCCCAATGCCATGGTCGCTGGCATCTGTTGCTAGATGAACGTTTCTTTTGCATTCGTAAGTTTCAGCGTCAGTTGCTGCTCGTCCATCTCTTTTTATACCCGCGTGAACACCGTCTGCGCATCGTCGGTCTAATCAAATTGCTTGTCTTTCCGAAGCAGTTCGTACAATGGTGGTGTAATGGAGTGGAAATTTTTCAGGAACCGACTGTAGTACCTTGCTCGATGGAGAAATTGTCTCGGCCTACGCTTAGAATTTTGTGCCGTGGCCTATCTAACTGACAATATTTCCTTTGGCAGGAGCCTGATTTCCCCTTGACCCACCTTGAGTCCCAGTAACACCACTGATGACCGCCCGAGTTGTGATTTATCGGTATTGATCCGGAGTCCTAGGATTTTAATTCGATTTAAGATAGCATCTAGTTGGGCAGCATGTTCCGATTGCGTGTTATTGTATATCAAAATATCGTCTCCATATTCCGCCACATTATCCGGTCGTTTTACCAGCTGAATCATCAGGCGTCCAAATGTAAATGTTGCCCCTGACAAGCCAGACAGCATGCGTTTGAATTGGTACTGTTTTTTGCCCCCATGAATGCGGTTTTCTAACGATCCGTGGATTTGATTGGTACCCGCCAGTATCGGGAGTGCAAGTACAACACCGTGAACAACTTCGGCTGTTGCAACTTATCCAAAATGTCGTAGACGGACGATATTGGTACAACTGCGTCCTGTGTTACCTCATTCAGCCGTCTGAAATTGACACAGAAGCGATATTTTCTGTCGGATTTCTTCACAAGGAGAACAGGCGAGTTGTATGGACTGTTGGCTTCTTCGATAATATCCTCATCCAGCATGTTCGGTATTCGTCTTTTCACTTACTCTTCGAGATGAACGGGTATCCTGCGGGGTCCGTGAGGTCGAGATGCTCCAGTTGTTGGTATTTCATGTGTAACTCAGTTGTAGAATCCGTACGAATCATCGTCGTTCGTAAATACCTCCGCGTGTTTCTCCGTCGTGAGTTAGACTGTGCAAACGGGGGTTTTCGCCGTGTGTACTTGGTTGACGCTACCCTGTTGCTGCCCAGTGAGTGTCAGCAAACCATACCTGGTTGACAGTTTTTTGAGCCTCAGATTCACGGTATCTGTTTCCGCGAATAAATCTGTTCCCTGATCGTTTGCCTGGTTTCTGAGAACACGATGTTACGGTTTTTCACAATGTGGTTGCCAATACGCCCCCTACAGTCTATCACACCATCAGCTGGCCGGTTGTGACTTTCAATTGTCCTGATCATCATAGATGTCGGCTCTACGTTCCGCTTCACTGCACGAGCAATCACCGAAATAGGCGCCACTGTATCGACCAAGCACTGTTCTATCTCTCATCAACTTCAACTCTCGTGTGTACAGCCCCTCTCTCAACCGCCCCCTTTACTAGTTGACCCCCCTCAACAAAAGGAACAATCACGGAACACTATTTTTAGACCTCTGGAGTCACCGGCTTGGGTAATCCTTTTAATGTCCTTCACCATAACATAGCGGGCGAACTGTTTCACATTCATTACCACCTGCTTTGTTCCGCCCGACCAAACTGATCGATTGACGTGTTAACACTTGCTGAGTCATGCACATGATTGGTTGCTTTGTCATACGCTGTTGTGTAACTACCAATCGTTTGCCGCGTTTGCGCGTTGGTTCATGCACATGCTTGTTCACTTTCGAGCTTGCGACTGTCAATACAGTACTCGTTTTCCCAGCGTCGTTTTACCGCACCAGTAAACACACCACACCACAGATTAAACAGCTTCCCAGTCGATTGTTCCTCTGTGATGCTGTTCTCAGTACAACTACAGCTGTTTCACGGCTTTCTGCGTTTCCTACGGCGTCTTCTGGTGCTTATTACCGTTCGCATCCACCGAGGCCCAAGAAATAAATTCTAACTCCGCGTCAACTTCATGAGCTCATCAAGGTACATTCGCCTGGCGACATGAACAATACGGACTTGGTCGTGAATCACCGTCGGGAGACTTTCGATAAATTGCTTCACCAACAACTGCCGTCATGATTCTTGGTCCAGTCCTGGCAGTGTCATTTCCAGTATTTCTTGCAGAGTGGCAGCGAACACGGATAGGTCCGTCCGTTTTCCAAGCCCAGCCGTCTTGAGCCGCCACATGGCCCACTGTTGTTCAGCCGAGCTGTCAAACGCGGCCACCAGCATCTCCTTTGCAGCGGCCCACTCCATCTTCGCGCTGCGCCCAGCACCGCTTTCGCCCTACCCTTCACCAGTATCTGCAATTTAGCTAGCTTTCCACGGTCGGCCTTGACGCCGATCACATTGGCCACGTCCTCGAAGTCCTTCAGGAATGACCAGACGTCTCCATCTTCGAACGGCTGCAGCCTGGGTATCTTCACCTTCACGTTCGTCACGGCACCAATTGCAACCGCAAAAGACGCTTGTACAGGTTGTGCTAAAACATAGGATCACGAACACGTACACTCATTTGCACGGCTGACGTGTATTCACACACATTGGGCAACAATACATTGTCGTTCGTCCTGGTGGCACGTCCCCTACAGCGCGTACACTCTATTCCGAAAGTTGCTTCTGGTCCATCATCTTCCTGCCGTTGACACTTGTCATTTAGTTCCCCAATGTGTTCCCAGATTACGAGCGGCGCACTACTCACCAACAAAACCGCCCGTCATACAACAGTAGATTTAAAAAGAAAGGTCTTGTGTGTCTTCCTAGATGATGTCCTCTTGATCCACTTGGCTTCCCGCTGGATACATGGTGAACATTCAACGAGGTTTAATGGAATGTACATTGTTGGTAGTTGACTGGCGTGTCTGTAAATTGCTGGCGATTTACGAAGCGAAGCAGTAAAAAGTACTCGAAAGTTACCTTGTACTCCAGTTCTTCTGCTTGCAATTTGGTTACCTGTTTGCAAGATTTAGGTAGCCTAATGTTGAATGTTGGAATTCACAATCAGGTGTTCCAGGAATATAGGTACATCCTCCTCATCCGTTAACTGTCAGAGATAGTGCAACCGTATGAATGCTAGGCATCAGCATTTTCCATTAGCAAATTTCTTGTGATGGGACCACTTCCACTGTCATTTTAAAACCTTTTTATGTATACTTAGGTGGATATGGCTCGCACTTGGAGAAGCTAAACGCCTTAGCCTATGGATGTTAGTCGATCGAGTTACTCAAAATGACGCCGTGGGTCTCCATAAGAATCCACAAAAATTTGCTCGTTGTCATCTCATCCGCTGGATAGTGCTAGACTCACTCAGAATATTCGGTGAGCTTCTGCCGCAAATACCAGATCAAATTGAAAAATGTCTAACATCTTTCGAATTTCGAGCAGCATTCGTACAACCAAACCTGGAGTCCGGTACAAATTCCGCTTTTAGTAAGTTGATGAAAAATTTGTATTTCACATTTAGCTTTTTCTCCATTCGGTAAACGGCTTACTCGTATCTCTCTGTGTGTCAAGCTGACAATAAATTAAAACAAAATGTACACCAACCGTCTCAATCTATCGGTCTGACTACTTTTGAACGTGAAGGTTAATGAAAGTGTGGTAAATGGGGTCTGATAATGAGTGCTGTGAATTACAATAGTTATTCGCTACCAAAACGTCATAAAAAGCATTTTTTTTTACACTAATTCCATCTAACGTCATTATGATTACACAAACCAAGAAGGTTGTATGAATCTGGTTTTCAAAATGTCTTTTGGTTAACATGTGGCAGGCTGCCTGTTAATATCAAAGATTGGCAATCCTTCGCTCATTTCCAACATTACTTCATGTGTGCCCCACACTAGCAAATACTAAACAATTTTTCGTCAATTCAACTAACTACCATAATCACCAACTGCACAGTCTATCAACTCCATTCCATTACTTTGAACTGCTTAAGACAGTGTTCTTCTTCAAATCTGATCGTTTCATGTCCTGTCAACCTTTTCAGTTTCATCATTGTCAATTTTGGCTCTACTAATATTCGTTAATGATAACGACATATCTACAGCTTAGTTGCTTGACTCCTCGCATATTTGACACAATGGGTACTGATCTCATAGACACAATGACAACATAACGTTTTGAGCCACGAAAGTAGGAAGCGCAGGGATTTTCATTAAAGCCGTAATTGGTTCTTTCGGGCCAATGTGACCGTCAAGTCCTCTTCCGTATCTCATTTCGTGAACTCGTGGTGCTATCAAGGTTTTCATGAGACGGCTTGGGAGGCCAACGCGGCCAATAAACTTTCTTGCTATCCTCTTCCCTGTAAGTATCGAGTCGCCTTAGTCATCAATTTCTCACATTGTGGTTGGACCTTGGCATAGTCGACTTGCGACTGAGTTATACTACTGTTTGCATCGTTAGTTGTGACTTTGGGCCATTGACCAATCGTGTGCAATACATTGCTTTGCCTCATTAGCACTGCAGATGGCGGTCGTCTTCAAAGACGACAGTATTGATAATCAGTTCAGAAATTTCAACATCCGTCACCTGAATGTGAACGAGACATCCGAAAATGCAGCAAACATAATGAAAGATAACTACAACGATTAAACTAAAATTCATCACCCGGAACATTATGCTTCTGTATTATGACAGAAGGGATGCTTCAAGTTGCAATCAGGTGAATTAGCTGAATTGAAGGAGGTGAAGTTCGACTTCCAGTAGAATTCTACACTACAAAGATAAAGAGCTGACCTAACAAAAACGTTCACTAAGAATATAATATTATATCACGGAAGTTCGGTTTGACAGCCTGTTTGCTCAAATCAGCCACCATGCACATGCAACGACCGGTTAGTAATGCTTAGTGGCAAACATCTTCCATTCGAACGCAACACTTTACGCCACCATATCATAAATGACAAAAATTGCTGCTGCCAGTGGCCTCACTCATATCTCCTTCAACACCGACGCAAAGCTACTAAAGCAGACAGAACTGTCAGATATTTCTTACGTGAATTTCAGTATTAGTAGATTATTACGACTGATTCAGAATATCAGTTAACGCTAAAATAGCGAGTTACGGATAAATCTGAAGCCTGAAAAAAACAAAAGCCGATTCTCTTCCTTTACGTAGAATAGGGTTGATTATGGATCGAAACAATTATCACTGTCTGAGCACATTTCGAGTGTTGTATTTTGGGCTAATTCAGTTCAAGAATCTACCCAAATTGCACCTTATTGAAGGCAACTGGGAGAATTTTTTCATTCTGATGGCGATGTGATAAGTTTATTAAGTGACTCAGTGCTAACCCCAAATCTGACCTCTTCTTTGTTTGATGATAGTTTAAACTTGGAGATAAACGTCAATGACCAATACTAAAACTTTTGAAAGGATCTACTTGTGATACCCTTGGGCTTCGGTTGAATTTAATTCAGCGGTAGAAGCAAAGACACTCGGTGGATTCTAGTGGGATGAGTGGGTAGCAGAATCCAAATATGAAATCTCTCAGATGCCAGTTCGACGTTGTAGTCCAATATGCCGCATTTGACATGCTTTTTCTGTCGCTGGTTCGAATCCATTCAAGGCCAAGACTTTGAAACATTTAGACCTCTTCTATATCAAAGGAAGTTGCCAAACTATTTATTGATAATATTGACACTGCATAAAACGTCAGTGAACTTATGTCTCTTCTATCACGAATGAGATGTGAAGAACTATGCTCAAGTGAATATCTTTAGTCGTTTCTTCTACTGAGGGAAAAATTGATATTCTGGGGACGATTTCCTGCAAGCCTAAATTATTTTTTTTTCTGAAAACAGCAAGTTTGTGATGACTTTCGACGATCCATGTTTAGACCGTTAGTGAAAGTTACCTAGTTTTCCGTGTTGGTTCAGTATCACTCACAGCTGTTCGAGTATACATTGACATTTCAGCCTGTCCGTTTATGCAATAAGCACCGGAATCCGTTTTACGCAGACATGTTGGGATTGTAGTCTAAACTCAGGCCGTGTGCTTGTGATTTATCTGATTTATCACGTGACACACCGCAAGTCAAACTGATATCAGTTAACTTTACTGGCTTTTTAGTGGTAGCTCATTCGTTTGCAGTCTGCATAAGAAATAATGGAACTATTCCAAACGTGAAATTTCATGTTAAAACTACTTTTTAATTATTACTCGATCGAAAAATTCCGATCCAAATATTAAAGTGAGGAAAGGGGGTGGTATTATTTTGATCATTTGGGGTGTACTTAAAATTGACTGTGAATTCATTATTTGTAAGTGGCTAGTGAGCAATCAGTATTGATAGTTATAAGAGATGTTCTTTTCTGCATAAAAGTTTTAGGAACTGAGTAAAACAGTTGCACTACTGATGAGCTCTGATGAAAGCGAAACCTTCGAAGTTGTAGTTCATCGGATCTGAAGGGTTTGCGTAGAGAGTGAAACCTGGTCGACAAGTACCGTTTGTTCACAACTTGTTGTCAAATCAACAGCTCTTTATGCTGTCTCTTAGGCTAAACTGAGGAGGAATAGAAGGGGTTAGAAACACAACCATTCTGAACTTTGTATTATTTCAAGCCACTTATCAGGCCTTTCGCAATGATTTTCATCACAGCCCTTATACTCTCAAAAGAATGCTAAAGTGCTAACAGTGACACTGAAACCCACGAGAATGATTGCCAGCTGAATTGCAACAATAATATTGTTGACAATGTTACTTCTTTGGAAGTCACTTAAGGTTAGTGCAAGCGTATAACTTCAAGTTCAGAGTGTAGTCTTTCAATGTAGGCATTACTTTGTGAGATTGAGTGGTAGGGAAATTCCTTAAGATATCACAGTTATTATGGTTTCTAAATTTTCGTAAAATCTGGATTTTTTACTTTCAGGTTGTACCAAATCACATTCCCAAGTGTCGGTACTTGATGCGCCCCAAATTGCTATTCATGCAGCAACTGGCAGGAATTCTTCCAAGCTATTTTTTTACTCAGTGTTTCCCAAGGACGCCAAGTTATCTCATCTACAATCACCAGTGGATCTACCGGAAAGGGTTTTATCTGTGATTTGCACGAATTCGGTTTCTTCACGGCGCTGTTTCGTTTTGATCAGTTGTCCCAGTCATTTTGAACTTCTATGCCATATATACGACTACCGTACACAAACGAACACTGGCGACTGGATTCCGATTGTAACATTTCCGAAATCTCTGGGCAGTTCGCAAAAAGAATCTCAAGTGTCCCCAGCCATGACGACCACTGTGGATGAACAGCGCCGAACAAAACTAGCAATTGGATTGGGATCAAATTTGTTCTTATTGGAACAGTAAAAGCTGCTCTTATCCAACTTAAATATGTGTGTTTAAGCGAATTTGGAGCAAATCGTAACGCAAACGTGTAAAGTTGGCTTTTTTTCCTTGTAAGTAAACAGATGCTCTCACGGTTCGTGAGTGACCTGCATACGTACCTCGGGGTATCATTGGCGTTGTCGTAGGGCATAGAGTAGTATGTGAGTGTAATCAGATTAACGTGAACCAAGCAACAGCAGCTGTCGTAACGAAATCGCGTTCAGTAAAGCACAATACTGCCCAACTCGCTGGTTGCCATGCCATGCCGCGTTCACGTTTATGAACCGGAATTCCGACCCACAACACACACCCGGTTTCCACTCCCACTTAGGCCCGGTTTGTGTGTGTGGCGGGTGTCCTCTGTCTAGGGGAGTGTTCGCCTGCCATTCATCGTCCGTTAGTCCGATCTAGTTGAGCGACGGCCCACCCAGTCGCCCATGTTATCCCCGATCCGCTCGCTGTGGGTTTCTGGACTTACCTCCCCCCGTGTTGAGGTATTCCGCCGAGAGTTGGCATACTGGCACCTCCGATTGGATAATCGACCACAATATGACCCAGTAACTACTCACATAATTCAAAGTCCAACAGTAGTGTTAATGAATTCTAGCGTGAAACGCCGGAAAAATTCTGTCTGGGGAGTCAACCCTCTGACTAGTTTGGTGAATTCCACCCAAGATAACGCGACGGGTGGGTTGATGGGTCTAAATGTGAAGGTTCGGAGCTCAGAGTAGTTTCGTAGTGCCGTGCATGACGCCAGTTCCCCGAAAATATTGTGACAAATGCTAAAAAAGTACACGTGTGTGTGACCGTCATAGTTGGCACGGTCATGTGCCACTTCGCCCTTCAACGCTTGTGCAAAATTTCTGGCAATCTACCTACGCGCCCCAACGCTCACACGCTTGCAGTCCCGTACGCATATAAACGCCTACAAGATTACACCCCGCCTACGCACACCACCGCACTGTTCGGCCCATCATTCGGTCCACCTCTGATTTGGTCTTCTGATTGGCCACAAATCCTTAAAATATGATCTGGTTTGTGACCGTGCTCTCTTCGGATTGAGTGATGTAAATGAACTCTGGCCGGGGGTCAGTCTTTTCTCCGTGTTCATGCGTTAGCCTCGGGTGGTTGGGTTGGCCGGGAAGTTGCGAACTAGTCGTGCATGCTCCGCAGTCCGCTGTTCGTTACCGTTGACTGTTGTTCCGTTATACGCCGTTTCACTGAACGGTATTCCGTTATCTGTTTACGTGCTCGTAGGCCATTGAACCAGTTTCAACACATAGCTCAATTGATAACTAGCTTGTCGCGTCCGGATTTGCTGCTTCTGTAGTTAGTGTTGTGGTCCAAGTGGGCGGGGGCGAATGACGCGAGGATCTACTATTCGGGTTACACGCCTGAACACCACGATAAGAAAACACTCATTTACATATAACATTAATCCAAGTTTGTCGTGGCCGCTACGCTCGCTAGTGCACAGTTCACGTAGGGGGAAAAACACCATTTCATGTCAAAGTACACTTCAATATTTCTTGTACTTCCCCCGTTACCTCAATATCCAAATACATGCTACCTGACTACTGAGTGGCAATCTAAATAGTATAATGCGATTGCTGGTCGGTTACTGGCAACGAAGTCACTCGTGACAGTTCCACAGACAGATTTCTGATGGATGACAGTCTCTGTTTGGGCGCCCTCATCGGCTGGATCCAGCTCAGTGGATACTCTGACCGATTTGTCGGTCGGCCACCTCAACGAACTGCTAAAGTCGCACTTAGCTCTGTTATTGAGCACGTCAGGTCCACTTTTAAAATTTGGAGTAAGGTCTGTGAAACCAACACACACTTCAGCCCGGGCAAAGGGGAAATTTACAACACAAAGACTAAGCCCTGAATAATCACAATCAATTGCGTCGGAATATCAATACAAGTCACTCCGTTACTCATCCCATTCACACACTACATGTGCACATATCATTTCGTTTTTTGAGACTTTTTCGTCTGTGATCAGCGATAGAACAGTTTTCTTATGACAATACAAATTGCAGTCTGCTCGGCTATCACCAGAATGAGGCATCGGATTGCCTTGGGTTGGATGCTGGCAACTGGGAATGCTTTAGTGGGAATCAATCGATAATGTGTTATTAAAAAGCAGCCCTATGCATGAGTATCCCGAATAGTGGCCTGAAATGAGATTCTAGTTTGTCCATGAAGATACCTCTCAGTAGTCGACCTAAAGAAATCCCTTTTTATTAGATTTGCTAAACCATCTTAAAGAAACGAACGGCGCCAACTTTCCTAGTTATGAAATTCACGAAAAGCATTAAGCAAACCCATCCTTGAATTGCTATCAGTTTAACTCTCCGTTGAACACTCACTGAACAGTGAGAGTGCATCGAAAGAGCAGTTCCTTCTGGTCTGAACGCTACTATCTGAACCCACCTCCTGCTTGCTCTGTACCGTCACACAAAAGGTTAACCGACCGTACCAGTAAACAGCGTGGTGGTGTTGACATCCATCAGTGAAGTAACAAACTCGGGAACGCTATGATGGTTGCGCAAAAATGTCTTACGTTATATTTCTCGTCTTCCATATTTTCCCAGGACTTTACGTATGAGAAAATTGGTCCACATATTATGTAGAGTTGTATGGTAAGCCAAATGAGAAGGTGCTCTTAGATTCCGCATCAGTGAAAACCCTACAGAGCACAGAATCGGATGCAAGAGCTCTGACCGATAAATACCAGCTCGGATTTCACCAGCTTAATGTACCGAATGGGTTGTGAAGTGGAAAAAACCGAAGCAATCCCGACCAATCCTTTCCAGTCCACTCCACCTTGAGACACTCCAGCGCCAACTAAATTCATACCAAAGCGAATGATTTAAGTAGGACAAAAAGTTGTGTGTACGATGGCGGTCACGATTTCTATATTTGTCCGTGCATAAAGATGTGTAGTTAGTACATGCATAACTTCTCGGGACTTTTGCGCTGAAATCTCTCCCTGAGTAGTCTAATGTGATAACTTCAGTGTACCAAGTAAGTACACGTTTTCCAATAAACCAACGAGCTATTTTGTTGGGAAAAGACACTTTTCCTTAGGAATTCTCACTAATTGTCGAGAAAATTGGATTTTTCAGTTTTGGGGATTTGAACACTCGTTGTTTTCCTCAAAATCCAAGATTGGTGCTCGCCTCTTATGGTCTGTTGAGTGATCCAGCCCCAAATCCACTTAAAACCTATAAATACAGCAGCTGTACATCACTATTCCCTCTTCGGGCAGGGATGAAAATAAGACTTGTTTAAAAGCCGCCTTTTTCCTTATTTGTTGGGTGGCCCTAGGTTGCGATATTTGGATTTCGAGATATCGTTGAGTTTCGTCCCTTGTAAAGATAATGCTCGCGGTATTTGCGTTTCTTGTTTCTTTCTATCACGGAGTCGTGACATTTTTGACACTGGACTGACCGAATTTATATTTTCAGCTGTTTACCCAAGCACTGGTGCTGTGCTTTACCGAAGCGCCGATTCGTCATCATTCTTAATTTCTCCGTGTAACTCAGGCGGAATATGTGCACTCAAACACCTGACCTTACCTTGTGGTAGTGGTCAAACAGCAATTGGGCCCAGTTGTACTCCCTTGTGGTAGTTCAACCGCCTGGCAACATCAAACGAAACTTGATTCTCTCTTCCAAAACCGGACGACGGCCAACGTAAGACGCTTGCACACTCTTAACGCTAGTTGTGAATCAACTTCACAAATAACTGGCGGAACAGCTTGTATTTTGACACAGGTACGTTGCATAGGTTAGAAATAGTATTTAGCGACATTTACATCGGGAACGTCAGGCCTAAATTCATCCATGACGGTCTACCCAAAGCCCAACAGCATAGTTCCTGGACCCAAACTTAATTTAGGCTGTTTCACTGTAGTACCAAGACCTTTGCTGTCAGCAAGCCGTAATTGTATTCGTGCCACAGGCACGCAACGTGAAACATATACATGAATGCTATCGGGAAAATAGAGACAAAATCAGTTAACGTGATTATAGCACTATAGTCACGTGATTCCTGGAGCTGGGATGGTCGATAATGACCCAGACGCGTAACATGCGTGTGCACAATACCGATTAGCCAGTAGGTCAGCCAATCAATAACCAGGCTGAGACACAAGCGCGTAAGCAAAGCCCAAATAGGACAAGATGGTTATAATTTTACTAACCAGGTGGATACGTTCGATTTTGTGTACAATAATTTAGCAAACGAATCGAATACAGTGTATGGATGTGTACTGTGTTTCAAATGTATGGTGTGTTCCAAGCGAGGTCACCTCGGAGGTGCTTTTAGATGTTGATTCGTGCGTCGGTAAATGATAGAGAAAATACACAGAATTCAAACGCGTAATCCCCAAACGACACTGCAAAATGTTGGCTATTCGCCTGTTCATAACGTTCCGATATGTGCTAGTTTGTGAGATTATCTAGCTACATCGGTCTGGCTTAAGCATGTTACTAACAATGAACTTCCTACCAAAGACAACTGAGTTCGTGTAGTGGTGTACAGCGAAATTTGTAGTGGAGCTCTTAACCACGATAGCCTGAGTATCCACTACGACTGCATATCTTAGCAACCCGAGAACGTACAGCCAAACGCTGTCTAATGTTTTTCACGACGATGACAACCGTTTTTTCAACGTGATTTTCAGTACTTCTGATTAAAAATATTAAAGTAGGGCTGATTATGATAATGATAAACAAGAGTTTTCGGTTTGATTCGATGTTGGCAAGAGTGCTCAGCTCAGCCTCTCTGTTGACCAATATCCTTATGAAGCTCACCTCAAATTCGAGGCGTTTACAATAGTTAACATGGTGTCGAGACCACATGAAGCATCCAAGGCGCTGAGTTCTTTCAGATAGGTCTCCGCCAGCATCTCGCGTGTATCGATCACATCTTTATTTTGCGATAAGCACTAGACCGTTTGCACCCATTTTCTCAGCAAACGGTTATGACATCTTGCACCTAAAGGCTGCCATCTACGCGGTTGCCCGCCCTACTCCCAGAGGCTACCTTCACCTCAGAGGTATCATGAGACTGGACTGAAGCGACTTCATTATTAGAGAACGGTCAGCGAATTGAAACCCACACATAAGCGATTGCAAGCTGGATTGTGTTTGATCTATCCCACCCGGTCAAAAGGGCGATCTGTCGCTACACTGAATTTGTTCGTAAGACAGGGTGCGCAAATCAGTTGTTTTGGATGCGTGTCGGGTTTCAACAACCGAATCATTTGATTCAGGTCATGGAATGTGTGAATACTGTTGGCTGTCTGCAGGAAACGATTTTTTATTCCAACAATCTTAGATTGTCTGTTGCTACCCAGACCAAGCCAAGTGCGCTGCAAAACGTCCTCGCGTCAATTTACCATTTCGTTATACACATTGTACTGACACTTTGGGTGCAGATAGCACACGGGTTTACTCCACTTCAAGTGACGTGGAACAGTGATACTGAATCTCGTTGCTGTTTAAAAGCGCACCGATTTTTACTCTGAAAAACATTCAGAGGTACTGTGTATCTCGGAGTAAATCTTCTGTTGAGAAACAAGATGGATGACGTTGAGTTCACAGGCGTCGATGTCTTACTCAGCTGTCCTGCAAACCATGTCGAACCGGTCCACTGGCTGGTTTTCGCGGTATTTTCCACTTTCCAACTGTAAAGCCTTATCCTAAGAGTATTTAGCCAAAACTCCATCAGTGCTGGTACAGGCGAGCCCCTCCAGCATGTTGACCGTCTCGTCAGTTTGAGTATTGTCATCCCATCACTTTGCACCGTTGATAACAAGATGTCCATAAGGATAGTGAACGTACACGGTGCACTCGTTGCTTGGTTCCATAGGGAATTCCAAGTGCCGAATAAAGGGAAGGTGTATAATATGTGTGTATGCTGTGTTCTGCTCTATGGATCACAGTTTACTCGTACAAACGTCGCAAACGGGTTACCGGCATTCTATCACCGTCGCCTCTGCTGGTTGATCTGTATCAAATGGGTTGACCGTATGTGCGGGGCGACAGCCAATCGGATCACACACTGCAAATCTTCAAGTTCGTGCTCGGTACCTAATGTGCTGAAAATGCACTGTTTTCGTTTTCCGCATGGCGCACTCTGTATGGCGGCTGTATGTTTATCGCATCGTCCACTGTTCATCTCGACTACTAATACTAAGATGGCGTCGCACGATGACCAGGCGACGGCTTGATCTTCAAGGCGATTGAAAGTGTTCGGCGACAAACGCAATACTGGGGAGTTGGCGACCATCCGGATAATTGGCTTAAAACGCTACCAGACACTACTACGTTAAATTCAACGACGAGCTTGCTTTCTTAGGGTTGTTGATTTCCCTTCTTCATGGATAGTTATTTCGTGCATTTCTCTTAAATGTTTAAGCTGTGTACTATTATCAGTACCCACTGCAGCCGGAACCAGTGGATCCGTGACGAGGCTCAACGCTGAATATGCATGTGTACATAAGCATAGTGTAGTGAGGACGAGCGATCGCACTATACTGCTCACACCACTACTATTCAACTGTGAGGCAGGAACATAAATTTGCGAATTGAATTAGCTGCGGGAAAAACAAAAATAACCATTGAAATGCGACGTGGCATGAAATGTTTATTGGTAAATAAGGGAACTGGGCTTAGTCTTCCGAGGCAACCGTGACGTTTTGGGTCCAGCGTCGTGCGCAGAATGTTTTCTTTTGTAGTCATGTTGAAGCGTGTAACCCATGTATTGGTTTTCTAAGCAAACAACCCTTGCGCTATCCGTGTTCTTGGCTTACAACAATAATCTTCCGTCTCGATTATGGAAACCACCGAAACATAGCGACTGTGGTAATACTAACTCTTGCAACGAGTGCCCACCTTGAATTCTATACTTATAGCGCCGGGTGTCAAACGATTACCAACAAAAAGAAACTGTTTGATACAGGCCATTGTTACTGGCAGTTATGTATAGATTTGGACGGCAAGCCTAGTGTCTGAAAGAGAAGCGGACGACACCTTGCCCACATCATCCGAACAATCTTTGACTCATGAGTCGGGTATAAGTGTGTAATCTGGTAGCATTTACAATAGCCCCTTTACCTAACTCGTCTAATTCTCAAAGTTGCTTCTTGTCAACATAGTCCTTAGATGATCGACGGAATCTCGAGCGTTATCAGTAGTCGCCTCACTGAACAGTCAGTTGTCATCTTAAAGATCCTTTTTGCCATCCGAAAAGTGTCTGTCACACTGTTCGGTGTTGTCTGAAATGGGTCTGAAAGCAACTGACGCAAAACCAGGAGCCAAAGATGCACCAAACAGACGAACGCACATGGGAATATTCCGTCATAGAGTCTTGCATCCTAGCCTGAGACCACCAAGGAAGTCCTTATGTGTCGCGGTCTTTCCCCGGTACGTGAATTGATGAAACCTTGCTTCAATGTCTGCCACAACCACAATCCTCTCTTGTCAAAATCGTAACAACAGTTCAACTAAGGAACTTATTAGATCAGATCGCGATAGCAATTGGTCATATGGAGATTTGTGTGTTTACTATGCTGCGCAGCCAAAGACAGTTCGCAATTCCTGTGGTTTAACAGGACGGAACACATGATAGTGAGGTAGATACCATCGACAGCTAGCTGCTGCGCCCGTCAAAGTCAGCTGGCCAGAGTCACGACTGAAGGGCCTGATCACTACATGAGAATGGTGTTATGTCAAACCGTCATATTTCGTAAGACGCTGTCGCAGCTTGTGCAAACTTTTCAGGGCAGTGGGTCTGTTCCCAGGTGGTAGTAAGGATCCAGTAACCATACTGAAGTCTCTACCATCCCAGTAGCCTGACGACCATCCATCAATATTTGCTTTTTCCTCACTGGGACCGCGTCGATAAAATCCTGCTGGTAGAATCTTTCAAGACAACCTTGTAACTCGTCAGTACATATGGATTTCAATGTCGTTTGTGCGTTAATATATATGTTTACTGAGCCCGGCTGCATCTATCCAGGAATGTTTTGATTGCGTACGATTTACGCCTCATTTTACTGATCCGTGTCCCAGTCGCCGGTGTCGAGTGGTTCGGAAGGACATTGCAGTGCACTCGCTAAAAGATATGTTTGAGTTCGTTGATTCCATCCGTTCGCTGAATGTGAAAAACAAGAAGATGTTTTCCCTCGGTGTATGCTCTTTGTTCACGAATGTACCACTTGTAGAAACCGTTGACTATCTCTGCCTTTATATTCGTTCCGAAGGTTTAAATGTGGGTTTACTCGAAGACGTGCTCAAGCAGCTGATATTAACTTGCACGCAGAATGTACAGTATCAGATTGATGGAAAAAGGTACCGTCAGAAGGACGGCGTTGCGATGGGGTCAGCGTTAGGCCCACTGTTAGCAGATATCTTTATGGCAATGTTAGAAAGAACTACGCTACGTGGGATAATGGACAATAGCGCTCTCTACAAGAGGTACATGGACGACATCATCTTTGTGGTTGACGAAACTATGGATCTAAACTGCCTATTCGCTGAAGCGAACAAGACACATCCTAATCTCAACTTTACACTTGAGGCCGAGAAAGATAGACAAATATCCTTTCTGGATGTGACACTGAATCGTCGTGCAGATGGTTTACTTCAGAGGGGTATTCACAGGAAGTGGACTTAGAACGGCCAGTATGCTCACTTTTTCAGTTACGTACCGCTCAGACAGAAGGGAAACCTCGTTCGTAGTTTAACACACTGAGCTATGAGGATATGTACTGATGACATGGTTGGAACAGAAATGATCTTTTTACGGCGGATACTCGCGGAGAACCCTTATCCTGTAAAATTCGTGGATAAACATATGGAACTGACAAAACCAAAAGTTAAGCTCTTATCTGCGGAAAAGAAGTCCGTTTACATGACGCTAGCCTACAAAGGCGAGGCCTTGGCCGAATTGGTGACTCGTAGAATACGTAACGCAATTGAAAAGACCTACAATGCGGCACAACTGCGAATCACATTCGGATCAAACCCGGTAGTCCACGTACAACTCAAAGATA
>QNGE01000904.1:9039-68919 GCA_008508345.1 Paragonimus westermani
GGCTTACATTCGGACATTTAGAATTTTTCCGCCTAGCTCTGTTTCAACAAATTTGATCCGTTGAACATTTTTCTCTCCCTAAGTAAGTTCACATCACTGTTACAGTAGGCAGTGCCCCCGGTCATAATACTTTCTGAGATTTCCAGTTTATTATGTCAGAAAGCGACTGTTTCACACTTCTTTTGCGAATACGCATATCGTTACTGTACAGTTGATCTTACTATCGAATTGAAATGTACAAAATACTGCCTCGGCTTCTGCAATCTTCGACACAAATTAAAAAGGATGCCAACAGCAAACAAAGGTAATCAAACGTGAAGTTTACCGAAAAGAGACTTGATCATTCGTTTTCATTTGTTGTGTTATGTTGTCTTTTCCTCCGAAAGTTCGTGCATCATTTGTGATGGGTCCTGATCAGGTCGATACTGGACTAAATGTGACCGAAAACTCCGTAAAGAAAGGGTGGTTGTCACTACAAAAATACCAGTCTTAAATTGATTCGGATAGAACAGTGTTAGAGAGGACCTGTCGGGTGGGTCCGTGTGCATGATGCAGTACGGGATACGTAGGAGAAGTCAAAGCGAATTTCTACTGTAAGCTACGGCTGAAACGCGCGGGACAGGTTGATAAGCTATGAAACGATAGAGGTCTGCGTGCCATAGTCATTAACCTGGAACACAGAAAATGGGACAATCAAAGGTTTGGCGCGTTCTCTTTGTTGGAGGCCATAACAGTCAGCGTTATCGATCGCACATGAGTTGATCTTGATTGTGATTAGTTTGAAGTGATTTGCGTTGTTCACATTCTGCCTTGAGGTGGTTGAGTGCATCGGGCACGCGACGATAGCAGTCGGAAGTACACTGAGTCTCAGGCAGTCTGTGTTCTTCCTGTACTCTGAGCCGATTAGGAATACATCACCCTGTGATTTTCCGGAACAGCCAGAAACACATTTCTTTGTTCGCTGAAGCTTTAGTGATCAGACAACAAAGTTTGTCTGTGCGTTCTAAACCTAGAACCTTTGGAAGGTTTACGTTGACACGGTTGTTCACTTAGCGAGGTGGTATGTAGCTAAGTTTTAAGCGTACTGTGTACAAGTGTACAATAACGAGTTCTGTATCGGTAAACAGATAGAATCAACGACAGATAAAATGAAACGCATCAACAAGTAACTTGATGGTTGTACAAATTACGGAAACCACATAAACGTATAGCTGCTATCCTTAGTCAAACGCACGCTTATGAATATTTATCGTACATCTCACATACTTATACCAATATCTTTACTGGTCACTTTGGTAAGGCATACGTATATGCTTGCACCAATCAGTAATCGGGTTTCTTTCACTCGCAAATGACAACATGCACAAAAACCGAAAACACTCTTTCATTCAGTCAAACCTTAAGCTGGGGTTGTTACTAGTGGGAAATTAATGTTTTATTTTCAAAATCAAGTAGCCAGTAAATGAAACAGCTGACATATCCAATTCAAGCATTTATCAACTATGGTAACACTACTGTCACATAAAGCTGATGTACGCATATCCGCTTACTTGGAACAAATGGGGTTAATAACGGATGTCAGGTCAGCACTTCTACTGATTACAGAGAATGAACCACATGCAATAAATTCACCTGGATAATGTCAAAACAGCTATGTAACTTGAGGATATTCACAATTTAATTTTTAATTAGTTCATTTACCGCAATGATAGGATACACGTTGTATTGGCGGAAAATGAAGCATATCCAACCAAGTGAGATAAAATCGTGCAGCTCTTGCCATGTACTGAAGAAATTTCTTCCGGAATCTTCTATAACCGAAAAACGTCCAATCAGTTCCAAGTCTTTCTGACCACAGTTATAATTAACAGCTAATACTTATTCGAATATACACGCTGGTGAGGAGATCAGTAAAGACTGTTGAGGTTGGAGGGCATTCAGGCAAGACAAATTACGACTGGTTCTTTCGCATGAAACTAACATGCTGTCCGACTTAAGCTCTCGCCACACCCTAATAAAGTTTTACAATTTTCGCCAAGAGGTTGATAGTAATTTTCTATTGGTTGGATAACTATTTAATTGTGGAATATTGTGAGAATGGGAACCCCATAATGAAGAGGGCCTAGTTACATACATATTTGTATATAGTGTGAATTGAAAGCCGTATATTTCAGAACCGCAACCAGTCACCGTATTTCTTATTTGTGTGACAAAATCGGCCGTTTGCGCAGTTCTTGATGAACAAATCACAGCTATGGACAAACTAACTGACCACACGTGACGTAATGCCCCATACTGTTTCCTAATCTCCCGTTACTTTTGTGGTAGTAATACGTGTTCTGGATAAACGGTTAATGGTGAACTCTCATTCTTCCTCCTAATGGGCATATCATAACGTAGAATTTAATTCCGTGCTGATGCTGGTTCAAATGAGAATGTAAATATTGATTCACCGCTTATAACAAAAACACAAGCAAAAGCAATACCTAACGATTTTGGTAAAATTTTGAAATGATCATATTCACTGAATCATATCTGATGTATTCCTATTCCAGCGTAATCAACAGAGGTGCAATTAGTGGCGCCATTTTTAAGTGCGTGGTCGAATGAGTCGTTGGTCGTTAAAGCCGCGACCAATCAGGATGCAACACGGATGTGGGGCGCACAGACAGCCTTGA
Organism: Paragonimus westermani; assembly: GCA_008508345.1. Taxonomy (NCBI): domain Eukaryota; kingdom Metazoa; phylum Platyhelminthes; class Trematoda; order Plagiorchiida; family Troglotrematidae; genus Paragonimus; species Paragonimus westermani. The sequence continues at coordinate 11,718 of QNGE01000904.1, forward strand.
CACGTATGTAATATCCATACGAAAGAATTTACTTACAATCAATATGGAGGTTGGCTGACATGAACTGAAACAAAGGTATGGATACAATCTTTTTCGATCAATTTTTTCTGCCGAGAAGAATCCCTAGAGTTGAATTTTGCCCTTGCTAGTAGTCATCGGATAATAACTTTGTGAAAAACGAAACATGAAGAGTGATCATCCTATTTGATGACAATAGCGATGACTGTTATGCTATTCGCCACGCATTCAGAGTGATCAGTTTATCATTTTTAAGTGTTGTGACCAGAAAGGACGATTGGCCTATAAAGCTGTTTAATGCCAGAAATATAAAAAAGGTTATGTTAAAACATAGGACAACGAACGCGTACACTCATTTCCATAGCTGACGTGATTTCACACATAATGGTTATCAGTGCATACTCATTCATCTTGGTGCTACGTCTCCTATAGTGTGTACACCCTGTTCCAATACTCACTTTTGGTTCCTCGTCTTTCTGGCGTTCAAATCTGTCCTTCAGTTTCCCAATGTCCGCATCATCCTACTCAGAAACGAAACTACGCATTAGACAACAAAGGCTTGGTTACATCAGCTCACACAATATGTACAGTTCGTCCGACCATTCCCAGTGAGTGCTGTATGCTGGTGGAATGAACCAAGCTGTCTGACTTGGTTTTGTCTTTGGCCAATCTGAAAAAAGCTTCCCACATGCTGATATGGGAGATGGAGTGTTCCACACGTTGTGGTGAACTGACCTCTTCTGGCAAAAAAGGCGATTACTGACCCAAACATCTTCGTCCATGAGTGCATTCTAAATTGGTGTCTCTTATCCGAAGTGTTTTATGACAAATTATGACTGCTCACTTCCGATACTTTACTTCCCGAATACGAAAACCTCCGAAACGCTTCATGTTCACAGAAATATATGTGAAAATGTCGGGAGTCAATTATTTTCACGACAGTCGTCAGTGCGCTCTATGACGTCTGACCTCGGAAATGATTGACAAACATATCTTTGGAACAATCCATAGCAGCACCTGGGAATTTTGAGTAGTACTACTGAACGTAACCCTCTCTATCTTGTCTTCCGCTTTTATGTTTCTAATCTCCTCGTCGCTTTCAGAACTCAAAAGTTTTCTGTTCACTCCATATAATTCATACAATTCATACAATTCATGGTACTTAGAGCCGTTCGTAAGGCGCTATGCAACAGCACGCTAAGTGTGCCGACGAAAGAGTCCGAATCAGGTAAAGTACTCGGAGATTGTTGAATGGGAAGGATTATCTTATTTGCTCTACGTCAACGATTAACTTAAACCAGAAAGAAAACAATTTAAATTCATTTACAAGGATAGTGTACCACAATTGCTAGGCAAAGTTTTCGGGCTAGAAACGCATTCCATGGAAGTAAGCTAGTGCATCAGAAGTAGATTTGTGTGGTTTCGCTTTATATGTTAAATAATGCTCATTCATACACGTAGATATATGTATATGAAGAGGTTCTCCTGCGTTCATCGGTTACAGCTGGGAAGAAACCCCAGTGTCTTGCCTCCTTCCCAAAAGATGCTGGATGAAATGTTTATGAGATTGTAAAAGCCTCGATCAGTTGTAAACAATTTTCAATCCATACGAATCGAAATCTCTGTCAGGAAAACTAAGAAATCAACAAGTGATAGTTGACTGCCGTCTAATTTGAAATGAGTACAGCATCATCAAGCCACGGACAATTCGGTTAGAAAGCAAATTTTATGTTGGAAAATCGTGAACTGATTATACTCTGATTATTCGCTCACTAACATTTTTATCAAACCTAAGATTAAAAGGTAAAAAATGAAGCACTGAATCGAAGAGACATACTTTTTTGTCGCATCACTAAGGTCACGTGTTACACTTGTTCGTGAGTATTTGTTCGACTAAATATTTTATCTCAAATCAACATTGTTATTCCCTTAACCAATACACACGTAGTGCTTTTAAGCAACAATAAAATTTGCCCGCTCATTTCAAATAACATCGTCTTCTATTGTTAATGTTGGAGGTGATTATTTATGGTTTGATGACCGAGTTTTATAGCACACTGTTCAGCTGCTGAACAGTACTCAAAGCAGTCGCTTGAGTAGTTGGCAGGCCTGAACAAATAAAGCGTGCTGTGCAAACCCAATTCCGGTTAAGAACGCTGCCGTTAACTCATACCATATAAATATTTACCACAAAATAAGGTGTAAGCCCCAGTGAAGACAATTGTGCGTTTCTCAGTGAAGGACCACCAAGTATAACAGCAGTTCTGTGAAATCCTTCAAAGCAACTTATGATGAGATGCATTTTGACCAGTGATAATAGTCAGCTATCTATGCCAGAAATAGAAAGCTACATAAAAAAGAACCTAGCATTCTGAAAGCTAACACCATCACCGGACAGCATGAAGAGTAAATGTCAACTACTTCCGTGTGTTCAGCTATTCAAATGAACAACTAGAAGCGTGAAGAGCAAACTATTGAAAAACACAGCGAGTCGTCTGGGAAATTAGATCTGCAACCAACCCAACTCTGCCTGACTAAGTACAGACTCACGTGAGCATTCGGGCCTCTGATTGGCATCTGTTTATGCCATGATTAGCTTACCTTGTTCGTATCAGTCCACCATCTGGAAGTGTTTCCCTAGTTTAAGCCAACTGTTTAGATACCACAGAAAGCGGGGTATCGTGATCGGTAATTGTTATGCCTTCTCATTGCACCAGATAAACGTTACGAGTGGATAGCGGGCCCTGGGTGGAGACAAATATACGATTTGAACAGAACCGATGCTTTCAAATCACCATAGTTATTGATTCAAATGGAGGTGTGATTTACAGTCTTGATGAAACTGATTGAATCGACTTCGTGTACCTTTTCGTTCGCTGACAGTATTTTTCAACTTCCCATCTTCAACAAAGCCTTTTGCACAATGCGAGTGACGAAGTTAGATTGCCATGCAGTAACAGAAGACGCATCCTCCTAGTATGGCCTTTCGAACCGCAAAGATTTGCCCGAAATTGGCAAGTAACAATATGTGGAACATCTAACACTGTCGAAACGAAAGTGTGTCTTAATGTGGGACCTTCCGGAACACTGTTGTCTATACAGGAAAGATCAGTAGCTGACACAGTGACAGATAATGTTGTACATTAAAATAAAGTATGAGTTTACGCGTGTTGCACTCACTTGGTTGAACACACAGGGTGAGGCAGATGACTAAACTGGAAAATTTCTGAGCACCCAGGATGCCAGTGTTATAACAGTGTGTCTACCTTGACCGAACTTGTCCGACGCGGTGTAAAGGACAACATCATTCACTAAGGCCTACTGTGCTGCCAGGCAGATAAATGGTTTCAGGTGCTCATGTATCAGACAATCTTTCGGAATAAATGTATTCGTCAACTTTTGTGATACGCTTCAAATACATGACGGCATAGTGTTAGAAACTGGAATAATTGCGTACACATTCTCCAGGGATGGTATCTATGGCTTGTTGTGGTGGTCTATGTCTTTAAATATAAACTGAGATAAGCCCCGTGTGAATATGAAAGTTGAGGTCGTATCATCGATTTCGCCGATTGGCGATCAGTAATCAATAAGTTTCACAAATGGACTGGAAACTCACCTTCTGGGAATTAACAGGTAACTAAATTTGCCTCCTACAGAGACGATCGAAAGTCTTGATCAAATGTAGCGGAGTTTCGGGGTATGTTATTTAAAGTGTGTCTAGTGCGAGGTTAGTGGCTCAGTGACCAGTACGACTGCTTCTCGTTTAACGTGGCCGGAATCCAACTGCTGATCGCGGCAAGGATATGCACTTTTCATGATCAATAACATGAGAGAAACCAGATTTCGGTATTCATTTCGTGAATGGACTGGTTAAAATATTTACATGACCGCAAACTGTGAAATGGAATGCACATCACAATTAATTATTATGCTGTTAGTACATTATCCATGAACACACTGATCGGTTAAGTCGTCAGGTGTAGACCCTGAAGGCTATAGTACAAGACAGACTAATGCATGTGTTTTACGAACTATCACCATCCGATTATACATCAAATAGTGTTTACTTCACACACAAATCATCATGTAACGCAATAACAAGTCGGTTGGTTTTCGAACAATCTGCCTATAAAGTTGATTTGTAAAAATACACTGAAAACCAGCAATGGTAGCAGTGAATAGTATCTAATACTGAACAGCTGTAAAGTGTGCACTCTGCAGTTGGTATTCAGTAAGCGAGAAAAATTCGTTTAATTTGAAACAGCATATCATATGTGAACCTCTGTTGCTGAAGTTTCATTCAAGATGTTAAATCCCAAACAGAATAAGCCAACCGCTGGTTACGTATCTACGATAACATCCTGAAGCAACAAGATTTAGAACAAGGATTTTCCATGATCCAGTTCACTGATAACGACCGAAGACATATCATGAGAGGTTAACATTTCGTTTACTCTCTTTAGTCACGAAATTAAAACGTTAGAATGCATAAGACATGCGAATGACAACAACAACAACAGAAACACTCAACAGTTGGGTTTACACGAAACACGAAATGTCCTCAGTAATGGGACAGACAAACTGCGTGAGTCAACCGTTTATGTCTGTTTGTTTGTATAACCTAGATCAATATCTCTAGTGTGGCTCCATCTACGCCATCTGTCAAACTAGCTCAGTGAGTGTGCAAGAAAACGTTTGAACGTAATGTTCTTTCGTTACATTACAGTCCGCGTGGTTTGGGTCAATATAACTTGTGTAAATCGTGATAGATTGACCGTAGACAACTATTATCAATTTTCTGCTCATACACCCACACAGTTGATATTCCACTGGTAACCTGTTTCTGCACGAAAGTCTGTCACGTGTCAACATTGATAACCTCTTGAAGTTCACTGAATTATTCAAGTGGCAGCCGCGAAGAGAAACTATGTAAGAAGTATCATCACAAGTTGTGGCATTTGCAAAACGGATCAATAGTACTTTGCTTGGCTTCAGTTGGTCAATTTTTCGCACACTTCCACCTTATGAGCAGATGATCTCACATTTACGGTCGTTAATAGATAAGCTCTGTTGACACGCGCGACTATTGCTGACACGCAACTCTTCATACTTCGACAAAGGAGTCATGGTAATCTTTAAACTAGTCACGTCCTCATCAGGAACCAAGAACTGGTTCGCAACCAATCTGTGGACCGCCCCCGTGGATGTACATTTGGACGAATTGTGGACAAAAGTTGAAGCAGTTTCAGACGGGGACAAGAAACAAAAGTTAAGCAGTTACTGGTGGGGTAAGTCGAACAAAACAACTTTCAAACTAAAATTATAACTGAAAAGTCACATATGCTAGCGTCTAAGAGGTAAGAGGTCTTATTCGCATTTAAGCACAAGTTGATGTGACTACCAAACAGACATAACCATCCCAAACAAGAATTTAGATTAGCCGGCAAAACAATATAGACCCACCGTGTTAACTGTCACAAACTGGCATATTTTCAATTGCTGATTAAACTCTTTTGGTCATGATTCTGAGCTATTTGCTGTCATGCCTAATCAGTCGCTATCCCGTGAACAGAGATTCTGCTACACCAAGAACCTAACTAACAATCCGAAGGCTGTTGCTATAAATGTGCAGGGCTGGGGTGACATAACGAGTGCGACAACACATCGACTCATATATTCGCATCTTACAAGTAGGTGACCAATGACAGGTTGAATGTTCACGATTCATTTGAACAGACCACGACACAAAAACGCACTGCGTTTGTGCTTTACATTCATGAGAGTCCACTGGACAATTGCTGTTGCCTAAAGATGGGAGGAGGGCTGGCCAAAATGTACCTGACGCTGCATCATGATATTAATTGAAATGCTCCTCACAAGAATGGGGCTTCACTGTGTCAAACTCGCTCATGATGCTGACCCTGAAATCATCACTTCACAACAGGTTTCATTTCTGTTCGCACGTATCATGTGCAAGTGGTCTCTATGGGGATCAGATCGGCAGTTCTTCATACATACAGTCGACTTTCTTATCTGTTCCGTCACAGATCAGAACTTCCGCTTTCTATTTATACCATTCAGCAAGGTCTAAACTATTTATTCACATCTGAACGCGTTAGACGGTATTAAGTAAGCACAGTTGAACTAAAAAGAGGGAAACATTCTCGTCTTACAATTGGTACGGGTCATGACAGGTCGTGTTGAAGATGTGGCCAGATGTGGACCGTAACAGACCGCGATAAGGTTACAATACATGAAGAACAGTAACATTGGGACGTGGCTATCAGGCGTTGGAAAACATATGGTGGCTTTCTTAACTTCTCTGCGCCATACTGCTCCATAAATGACCAGGTAATCACACTTACTAAATACTCACATCTGCATCACGATTGTATACATCAATCTTTTGCTTATAGTCACTCACTAGTGTTGCTGTCACAACTGAGCTAGGGGGTAGGGTTCCGTTCAAAAATGGATACATCCCGACACCAAATGAATGTTTTTATTTAACGTGACTCAACGATTGCCACATCTTCGAGGAAGGAATTTAGAGACAATGATTAAAAATAACCGTGAGGGCCTGCTTCATAGGATATGGCAGGTAGTGCAACATTTGGTTGACTATAGTAAGGTGGCCTTCGGTGTGTCCATAGTACAAGAGTGAATAATCTGGTTTAGGCAACTGTTCTAAATCAGAGATTGAACAAACTCTGATACCTGTTCTTTGACTGGATTGTCTTGATCACATGAATCTTTTTCTAGATGGAATCGTTGACAAACCTGAATGTTATACTTGAGTTGACGACTTATCGATAAACCGAGCCTCATACGAAAACCCTCCAGGTGAAATTCCCAAAGCAAATGGGATGGCCTTCAGAGTGTCATGTTTATTTTCCCTTGCTACCGACGGACAGAAGTGGACATTTTTGAAAGGATGTCCCGGAGTCTGGCTCGTGAACGGCAATGACTAGCCTTTCGCCTCATCAAAAATGGTCACACGTTACAGTTAGAGATAGTAAATGACAGCCGATGCGCTGTGATCCAGCAGTGTACCATATCAAGGTAACGTCCATTGACGCTGATGAATATAGGCCACGTTTTTATGCATTCAACATATGGTACAATGAAGATCTCGTCAACTGTGGTAACATGAGTACAAATACCATTGTAAACAAAAGTAGGCTCTTTACCCATTCCCAAGCTGAATTTTAGCGTCCGTGTGGTTTTGGCTACTCGAAGATGATATGCTTGGTAATAATCTCAGTACTTTGTAACTTCGATAGGGTGCCGGTGATCTTTCAATGACATGCCTGCTACAGCTACCTATCGGCTAACATTAGCTGTACCGAAGTTCGCGCCTCATCCGCATCGGAGCTGTTCTCTGGGTTAGTGAAATGAACCAACTACTGTTCGTTAATTATGTGAACGATGAATTCGTGGTTGTTGAAATCAAATGAAATGTTGTTTTGAAGGTGACTGGCTGCTCAGTATACATTCCAACATAGACTGTCTTTTCAATTCCTCCATCCTGTAAAATCCTCATTGAATTGTGATGTTGGTACATATAGTCATATCATATAAGCTAAACCGACAAATTTGGTTGGGCATGAACACCTTCAGGTCCTCGTTCAGGTTTGGGATGCGTTAGCTTGTCTGTATTTAAGATACGTGCCAATCCTTCTGAAGTCAGTATACCTACAAACTTGGTTCCAGAGATCGTAATTTCAACCGCACTGAAAAATACATTGGTGGGGTTTACAAAGCGACGTACATTTTCCAGTCAGTCACGACCAACTTAGTCACGTACCCTCAAAAGTTCCTTGCTTTTAACAACCTGAACAGCAATGCGGTCAACTTTTCGCATTGAGGATCCTAGAGAATTAAAGTGATTCTAGTGAAACCCGGCGCACTAAATTGACCTTTCACTCCAAGTATTCGAACTAATTAAAACAAGTAGCTTCTAAATATTGTATTTTATTTTCGAACGAACAGGTATTAAGACAGAACCATTTAAAAGATTTGAAGGCAGTTTTCTTGTCGCTAATCCGCTTCTAAAGGCCGCTAGTGTGTACACAACTAACACCACCTGTGATACAGACGACTTCCTTCGGGTTAAGACGACGATGAAGACTGTGTCGCTGTTTCTGAAAATGAGGAGTTAGGCACTAACGCGACATCACAGTTGTGATTGTCCTGGCTATCAGGGCTAAGTGGTTACTCAGATACTCGGCAGCAACTCATGCAGAATAACTTCAATATTTCGAGCTCGACACGCTAGCTGATTTATGCCTCCAGGAAGGTGAAACCAAAGGGTTCGTCCACCAGATAAGGCCTAATCGACCACTTTGTTTTCAAGGGGTTACAGGCAAAAGTCCAGAGTGCAGACTGTTACCAAGTGGCTGGGGCAGTGTGACACCTGTTATCCGGTATCCATCTTATCATGAACTGTAGTGAAACACAGTTATTCAACATTACTGATGAGTAGCCGGGGAGTTGGTTTATATTCAAGCTGAACATCAAGCACATTTGATTGCAGCGTTCGAATTCCGATAGACTTTCCGGCCAGCCTCTTTCGGAAAGAAGCACTGAACTCGTGTTCCGCTCTCATTAGAGCTCGTCAGCAATTCATATCCTTACCACGCCCGGGATTGGAACTCCGGCTATTCCCATCATGAGGCAACCGTGTTCACCACTGCGCCATTGACCTCACATTAGGCACGACCGAATTATCAAATGTGAACGATCAACCACTCTCACTTGTGAGTAATGATCAGGTTGCCCGATCGTCTCGAGAGGAGACACAGTAACTGTCCTGTTAACTCCAATTGATAATCCCGCGATTAGGACTTCCGAGACAGGTCGAAATCTCCGATCTCATTAAACCTGCAAGGCGATATTTCATATTACTGGTGAGTAGTCGGGGATTTGGTTTGCTTTCAAGTTATCAGAGATGTTCAACAATGCAGTGAAATGGAAAAGTTCAGCACGAGCTTTATCCAAGAATGACTGCAGAGTACCTGTGTGTGCCCCAACCACAGTTGAGTCAGCACGCTTTCTTTTAAAGTCTCCTATGGAAATGCTGACACGCCTTAGTTTATTCTTGATAGTATTCCGGCATTTTACATTTTAAATGCCCAAACTGTATGAGCTTCCCAAAACCCGCAAGCAGGGTATGCCACTTCGAATGATGTCAGTGACGTTTAATTCATCTCAGCACAAAATGGATAGATAGTTAACCAGGATTTTAAAGCCGGCTATTCAAAATTTTGAGAGATATAGTATCAAAGAATGACTGGAACTTGTGAATGAAGTGAACCGAATCACCACAAAAAATAAAGACATGTGTTCTGTAGATGTTCACCCTCTCTTTGCCATTGTCTGTTTGACAGAAAATACTGAATTTGTGAACGGATTGTTGAGGGAAATATTCTTAATCCCACCCCAAAAGTTTACCTGAAAGCCTCTCTTTCACTGGGTACGAAAAATGTCAGTTTTAGTCTCGAGAAAACGTCATACAGACAAGTCGTTGGAGTAGCAGTGGGTAGTCCGTTAGGTCCTCTCCTCGATAATTCTTGCACGATCATGGTAGAAAGACAGTTAACTGATACGACTTCTCCACTATTATATAACAGACGCTACAGAGAGGTTATCTTGGTTTTTTTCTGAGATCGAAGGATAGTAGAACAGTTTGTCCTGCAGCTTAACCACGTTCATCCCAATCACGCGGTGACATGTGAAGCATATGCTGATGAAAGCTTGCCTTTCCTGAATCTACTCATCACATGAAGAGTCGATAGGTCGCTAGATCGCAACATTTGTAGAGAACCAACATGGTCTGGTTGGTATATGCATTTCATCAGTTTCAACCCACTGAAGTACACGTAGAGTGTGATGCGAATATTGTGCACCAGAACACGCCTCATTTGCACATCCGATTGCATTGGGCAAGAACTACAAACGCTCAAGACGAATCTAGGAGGTCATGGGAACTACAGAAATTTTATTAAACGTTACAGAGAATGAAGAACTACGAGCAGTATGATGAGGTCTCCAAGAAATTAGTATATATAGATCTACCCCTCAAATAAGATATTGCGACTTTACGAACAACTCAGAGAATTCTCTTCGTTGAATTGTAGACCCCTAATCAGACTTGCAGGTTACCTGCGTCATCATCCAAACTAGGTCAACCAGTAGACGCAGAATAACACTGTGTACACAAATTCACATGTAACTGTCTAGAAAATTGTATAAGCAGAACCGACCGATTATTAATCTCAAGAATAAATATACCTAAGTGGTTAACGAACAAGTCTAATAACCGGACAGAGAAGTTACAGTCACAGCTCGTCGATTAGATGACAAATCATGTCAGCTGGAGATGACCTCAGTCTCCACCACAATAGTCTGTCAGCACAACTCAATTTTGAAATTTGCTGAAGCCGTCGCGCCAAATCGATTCCAATCAGTGTTGTGCACACAACAATCGTATATGAATCGTAGGCTGTCATGTGCCTGATTTGCAGTGAGTGACATGCTGATCACATGATTAAATATTTTGATTTTTGTTGTTCGTATCTTTGTCCATACCCTTCCCCCAAGTACAGTAGACGTTACATTGAAGGTTTCTGGTATTATTGGTTGTTCACTACTGACGAGCCAATACGAACTGCTCTAGCACCTACCTGTCTATTTATTCTTCCAAGCGTTTCGTTCAAATGACGATATCTGAAATGTAGTCAATGAGAAAGTAGATTGAATGTTTTGGATCGCTAGTGCTGGGGTTGATCTACAAGCTTAATGTGGTAGCGCCCGTCAAAAGCGCACTCTCTCCCGTACAGTCGGGTTGTTTTCTGTTCCGATTCGGGTACATTCGCGTTATGCATGTCAGTGTTTCGACGTACTGGATCACAGCCATTTTGAGCATCCCAGTTGGCTAAGTGTGAAATGAGCAGAGCGTAGCGGCCCGGAAGTCAGCAACGAGCTTTAGCGAAGCGCGAATATGTCCACAGTTACCTTGGTTAACATAAACTCTCTTTCTGCCTTTATTACGTTCCCCGATTTATGATCAGTTAGACAGCACCTCATCCACGCCTATTGAACGAAACGTTACATTTATATTCATTGTTTTTGTATGACAGACGGAACATCCTACATCAAATTGGAAACAGATGAGCAGTTACGTGAGGCGATCAACAAGTCAACCGGAGGAAACCGGTTTTCAAATACTCTGATAAGGATCTACGTGGCGACGGAGAAAAAGTCACCTTCGAAACTTTATGGGACACAACCATACGACCTGCAAAATGAATCGTCCGTTTCAGCCAATATGGAGCTCATACAAAGACCGATTTCCCGTCTGAAGTGGTATCATCTATCCTTCAATCGTCTGAAACGTCGCTCAGCACAGGTCGATTTCTCTCGTGGAACATCAAATTTTTGGACACGTCGTTCTAACAGCTTGTCGTTCTTAGAGGACTCCTCATCTTCAGAAGCACAGGTTTTCCAGAAAGAACAATCACCTCTGGGACATGCCGAAAGTCTGACTACAGTCCAACACCAGAACAGCATAGATTTGCCTACTGCTTCCAGTTCACACACAAACATTCGTGCTCACCCTGAGGTACAAAACAACGGGGAAATGACATATGATGACGACGATCTACGCATTGCTATCGAAAGTTTACGTTCCATGGGTTTCGAACAAGATCGCGAACTACTCGAATCTTGCATAATCACCACGGGTGGAAATCTGAACGAAATTATAGATCTACTACAAGCAAATGGCAGTTGATGTAAACAGACTACTTTGTATATCACTTTCTTTCTACCCCAGTTACTCGTCTGTTAACACCAAACAGAAACATACGTTTCCTTGTTCTCACGTGCATTTAAACCAAACTGTACACATTATATGAAACTTATTTTATCCTCATTGTGTCTAGTAAACATTTTATACAATAATGTCTGTCATATTGAAAAAATTAAAACTGGACAAAATTTCGAACGTAGTCTAGCAGACAGAAACAACTATGTCCCGATTGCAGATAATTATATATGTATATATATAACTAAAGAAGTGCGCAGTGGTTTTGATGGTGCATTATTAGTGACATTGTGCCTGGTGACCTACGAGCAGCCACATGTAGGTCCAAAACAATAACTTCAAAAATATCCAGAAAACAACCTTTTTTCTGAGTGATTTCGATTATTGACCATAAATTACACAATCACAGCCAGACTTCCCAACTCACTCTAATCAAAATGGGATTTAGGGCATATACCTATTCAGGAGATCAGTTGATAAGGGTGACGAGCCTCTTTGATTTTGATTGATTACGCTAGAGTTTTGACTATCATTTGTGCTCTTCTGTTTCAAACTTTTGTATGTGCTTAAACGTTTGTTTAAACGAGTAGGGATATCGACAGGTAATCCGCACACTCGAACGTACGACTCACGTCACGTGATCGCCTATCGCTTCGCTGTATCACCTATTCGCTCGCATGTCGATTCCGCGTGTTGACAATACACTGTTTGTTCACTCACTGTCCTATTCTCAGTCGATCGTCTTCGGTACGGTTGACCGTACACAAACAACGCTAAAGCTAGACTTCATATATGAAAGCGAGGAAATTTTAGCATGTTATTGGAAGATCTACTGCTGCATTCTAAGAAATTTCAAAGAGAGATCCATATGGTTAAACGTCGGTGAATAACCGTCAACAGTGCATCAGATGTTTTGCGCGATGAGTCATTTGCAATGCATAGACTAGTCTGCGTAATATGCACACTGAAAATATTGCATACGGTAATTTCAGTAAAATAACCAAAACTATCCGGTGCACTAATTGCTGATCTTTACTGCAGATCCAAGAGTTGGCACAGGCTGACCAAGTAGCGATGAATTGCTTGACTGTTTCCAAGACCCAAAGCCAAGTTGGATTACCTGTGTGGATTCTGATCATGTGATAATACGTGTCCCGATTTCTCAAACTTTTAACGATGGGCTGCTTTAGAATCAGGCGCAAATTATCGAGCGTAAACCAGCAGTGATGCACAACAGTGAGTTCTAGTGTACACATGTCTGACGTCTAATTAATAATTCCGGTACTGCCTCGTGTATTACCGATGCTCGTTCAGCTCTCGGCCGCGTCGTTTCGATGCGGTCACTGAAGCATTTTAAATTTCTCGGCAAAACTCTCTCCAGTGGCGGGTACAATTCAGCAATGTTAGATTACCTTCTGCGGACAGGTTCGTTTAACGCGACGCCAGTGTTGTGTTCCTAATCGGGTGCAATCAGTACCAATTCGTACATTCAGTAACAGTGGTAGAGAGAACATGCGACTGAAGAAAAGTACACACTACATTCTGGCATTCGCAAACGGTAGCGTCACTCTTAATTGGCTGGTTGCAGGAACCATTGATTGGTGAAGGTGAGACTAATCGGAATACAGCAATGGCAGGTGCACAACCCTCTGAGTTTGCGAAAACAAGCATTTAACTTGAGCGTGAAAATGTTGTCCAGCCTACTGTCTTCTATTCCCCTTCGCATTGGACAAGTTTCTAAAGTGCATTCTGGCAAAGTGCACTGGAAAGGCTGACAACATAAGGCTTTTAGATCTAGCATACGCAGAAGACACAGTTGTAATCTCAGGAGATCGATTACGAACTCAAAGCGACCCATACGCATTAATTGTGTTCGTTCCTTAGATTAGCAAAATTTTGCATCTTTTAAATGTAATGTGGTTAAGAGGGCTATAGGCTTCACCGCATGCTCCCATCATCGGTGGTGTGTCGTTAGAAAAGATGAAAGATTTTACGTTTTTTAAAAGGGATATCAGTGTTGAGCGATAAAGCCCTACTTAAAAATCGAGGCTAGGGCGGCGTTTGTCCAATTATGCCGTTTGTAGTGCTGACTTGATCTCAGACATTCAGGGAAAATCCATATATATATATATATATATATATATATATACTGTCGCTGTTTGAGCAATCGTGTTCTACTGTTGCGAAATCGGGTTTATTCGAACGAACAGAGCTCAACTAAGTTATGTATTACACCAGTGGTGTCTCCGAAGCTTCCACAACATGCAACTTGCGTACCCGTAAGGACGAAGCCCGCTGAAATGCCGTCACTAGGGACAGATTCTTCCCACCACTGGATGTAGTCGTCTTGTCTGACGAGCTTCGTTACCTTAGGCGTATGTCATGAATTCCAACGTGCTACCTTTCACTCCAAGATTTCTTGGCTCACGGTGGGTTACACAGAAATGAACAGTGTTCGAGCTGTGAAGTGGTTGACTAATAGCCTGTTTTCGTAAGGTATCAACCACTTCCTGGTTGTCAGCCGAAGGATGATCAGCATATCGGTTTAAGAACGCTGTCTGATATGATTAATAACATACCGATACAAAGTCCTCCCCCACAGAGTGCTGCTAGATTTGGTGCGCATTGTATGGATTCCATTCATAGTTGGTTCTGGACATACATGGAGATTTGAGTGCAGTTACCGTAAATGATCTTGATCATCCGTTCGAATTTACGTGGAATCATATCGGGCCGATTAGGTAAACATGATTGTACACGAACTCTAGTGGTTACATGATTTAGCCACACACGTTATTTGCATGGCCACAAAGGCAGAACCACCGGATGTAGGCGGTGAACCGGCGGGGAACAAAGTACACGTTTGCTTTCATTGGTTCATGAAACTTCAACTGCGTGAGTCAGTGACGTATACATGGCTCACTGAAATTCATAATCTTACCGTCCTAATATCAGCATCCACAATCCTCCCATGTGACAATGGATCTGCTAGANATTTGCATGGCCACAAAGGCAGAACCACCGGATGTAGGCGGTGAACCGGCGGGGAACAAAGTACACGTTTGCTTTCATTGGTTCATGAAACTTCAACTGCGTGAGTCAGTGACGTATACATGGCTCACTGAAATTCATAATCTTACCGTCCTAATATCAGCATCCACAATCCTCCCATGTGACAATGGATCTGCTAGACGTCGAGAGATCCTAAACTGACCAGTGGGATCCTCATCGTCGCCAGCAGATGATTGTCAAATACTGTTTGACTGTTCGGTTTTCCGTTACTGAGTTCAAGTTACTAGTGCCATGAAATAGTGTGGGTGCCCCCAACTTGAGCCACAGTTACTTGCATGCACAGTTTTCGATCAAATCCACCAAAGACTAACATCGAATAGCGCTAAAGAATTCAACTATCGTTGTATGGAGAATATCATCGGTCGATTTTACCTATGAATTACTCCGAAGTTAATCCAATACATACTTCCATCAACTGCAATGGGGTAGATGAGCTACTGTGGCACAGCAGCTTGTAACGAATCTAATAAAAAAAAGCTTTTGCTAGTCGCATCTGTTTGTATGATTTTGGTGTTTCTGGGCGTTTTTTATACCTATTTTTGTTCTACTCAGGTTATCCATTTTGTAATACCCGTCCCGGTGCTAAAATCACAACTCGTCCCCAGCCTCGTTAGCATGATGTGTTTCTCTGTGCTCACTATGTTACAAGGCCGATACCAATACAAGAAGGTTGACGCAAAGGCCCTGTGTTTTTTACTGTCGATCAGCTTTCCATAGTGAGTGCTGACTGGGTAGCGTTCTGTTGGATTGACTCCAACGTTACGAAATTTAGTTACTACGGCTGCTTCAGAATTTACACACATGAGAGTATTAGCTTCTTCGAGAATTTGTAGGTGAAAGAAATGAGGGAACCGGAAATGACGAGTTATTCACCTAACTGTACACACCTTTACCAATTACGGTGAGGAGGTGAGCGAATTACTGCTGCTGCGGTCGGCTGTCTGCCCGCCAGACACCATATTTTAAAGCCTACTGAATAGTCTCTAATTTCTCTGGACTACAACCAGTACCGAAAGTTTCAAGCGGACAGTAATCCATCATAGGAAGTTACTTGTAATAATTATAAATACGCAATAGTAATCAGATATGTGAGTAGCTCAAGCCCAGGGCTATTTTCTACGCAGTAGTATTGACGCGGTACGTTAGCCAAAGAAATTGTAATATATTCAGTATTATGTACAACATGACTATTAGTGCAGCACAAGAACAATAGCATAGAATGTTCAGTTATGAACTGTATTTAACACAGATAAAATAACGTCTACAAAACCAAAAACACGTGATCGAAATACAAAGACAAAATCCGTCTTACACATCATTGTCAACTTACGTGTTAAAGCGAACTAGACCATCCTGTCTCGTTGTCCTTGAAGTAGTTGAATTTATATTGTAAATTTTTTAACAACTGAGCTGAAAACCCCGTTTCCATTATTTGCATACTTTAAGTTTCTTATCCGTCTAATGTCTCATTCCTATAACCTACCCATCTGATTTTTGTTTTAGTGAACCAATTTGTAATTTGTCATCTGAGAAGCCATTATTGACCTGGCTTACTCACGTGACGGTTCATCTATGACCTTGCTAGTTCTGTTCGGAGCCCATTAACTATGCTGAATAAGACTATCGTCGCAGACGACTGATAGTAGCCTACTGTAATTGTCCATGCATTTGTTTATTAGTGCCTTAGACATATTTGGGTCTTGTTTTCAATTTGAAGGTCCGTTTACGAGTTACGCGTAACACTTTGCTCAGGTATGGATTGATACGCGTGGTTTTCTCCAAGAAAAATGGCACTCATAACATTTTAAGATACCTCATTCTTACTACGTTTCGTTTGAATTGTTGAACTTTCCTGAGTGACTCTGCTGACAGCCAATTCTATTCAGTGTTAAGTGAAAAGAGCGTCATTCCAACCAAGTGGTCTATTTCACACAGCCAAATGAACAGCCCACACAATCATTATTTTTCAGCCAACGTCTTAGTGTGTTTTTTTCGGCTCTAACGTTTTCCACCACAAAATGCACACTTCATGGATAACACTTTTAATTGCACTCTTTTCGGATTACACATTCAGCACCTCCCTGAACTTTATCGGGGGATACTAGGGTTCGATCACCTATCCAACAAGCCATTGACGTGAAAATCTAGTATTGTGAGCTAAGAACGCGGATGACGTAAGGAATCAATAACAGACACACTTATTTGCATGTACTATTGATCCAAGGACGTAACGGTTGCCACGGGTTTTGAACGCTCAGTTTATGTATGAAAAGAATGCCATTTGGTGCCAACCGGTAAACCAAATTTACTCCTTGTATTTCTCCCGCTTTACTTCAGTGTCCCAAATGCATGTTGCTGCCTGTTTTGGACAAGTCTGCAATTTCCTGAAAATATGGTTTCATTTATCTTGAGAGTGGTCGAAAACATCATAACTTAAGTAACCTTCAAAGTCGGCACGGAGGTGTGATTGTCCACCTTTCATGAGCGTTCTCGATCTTTCGTTGCAGTTTTTGGCATCCCGTCTACACGCTCTTCTACCGATTGGGCCCTCGCTGACGGTCTGGACATTTGTCTGGTTCATTTTTTGACCTCTCTATCCTATTGGTCAAAACCCCTACAGATACGAAGGAGTTTGTGACCATGTTGTCTACAAAGTGAACTACATAAAGCTCCGTCTGAACGCCAGTCATCCTTTTGTTTTCATGTTTGAGTTGGCTGAAAGTTTCCTGAGTTAATCGTGTATACTCTGTCGTCTGTTGCTCATCGTAAATATCCCTTGTTCCGTAATCCGCCATTTAGCTATCCGTAGTTGCGTTATTCGTTTCTTCGTTAACCACTGTCCTCTTATTTGTTATAGTCACCATATGCGCCCGCAGATCGTGTGACTATTCAGTAGTAGTATAAGTAGTGTATTGCGATCGACCTCCCTCACTACAATAACAGAAGTGAAACTGGAACAATGAATAACAAAGATGGATATAACGCCGGGCTGGATAGATTTCCAATCGCATAGTGTTTGTTGCTAGCCATTTGATTACTCACGAAGACGATAAGCGGGCAGGCGATACATGACTACTTCCCTCAGCGCAGTGGTCACGGTTCTCATACTGTTAGAAAGGGTGTTCTCTTGACCACCACGTGTTACTTTTAAGGGTCTCAATTAACGCTTTCTGACACGATAAAAGTTCAGATGACAAGGCATATGTAGAATGGTCATGGTAATGTTGCGTTGGACCAGTTGCGACAAAACAGCAAGTCCGTCAAACTACTCGGACGTTTACTCCAAAACGATTATGACGAGCAACATTGTTTCATTCACCAGATGCCCTAGGGCATTACCCATCTAGTGGGCGTCTTGATTTCTTAATGGTTTTCTACCTGGACAGAAGTCAACAAGTCTTAGATCGCAATTCGCCAGAAGTACAACTTTCATTTTCCCACCCCCTCCCCAGTGAGTGTCTTTCGCGTGTTCTTTCGACCTGACAATCATGACTGATAAGTTTTCGAGAATCAACTTGATGATCTCGCCAGTTCGATGCCCACAGTAATAACCGTGTTGAGATGTCGTATTTGATACGTTTTATGACCTTTCACTCTGCATACCGAACGGTAACCTGACTTAGATAAACAACCGTGTTCATGTGACACGTTTGGCGGGTCCAGGTCGCTCAGCGCAGTTGGGTCGTTACCATCCATCATCGCAACTATACAAGCACATTATCTTGTTCAAGCTTTGGCACAGCCATTTGTAGTGAGCGTTGCCAACCGGAAGCACTCAGGTGCTTTTACACGTATTCAAGCTATGAGAAGTTTAAAACGAAACAAGAATGACAACACACCGTGCCCCGACTCAACCACATCAACCAAATGGTGCACGGTCCCACCAGACGGATACTGATCTCAATACTCGTACAACTCTATTCAGCAAACAAATTACACATCAAGAACTATCCCCACATCAATCCATCCGCCCGTCAGTCCCCACAAGGTTCCACTGTTTTAAATGGTGACTCGCTGCGCAATACGGGTTTCAATAATTTCTAGCATTTTGTTATACAGTTTACTTGTTCATGTCTCTTCGGTAAGTGGCTACCTACGCGACATAAATTCATATCTATTTGCTTCATTTATTACCTGATTATTAGTAAATTTTGCACAATTACTTTCTCAATCGTGCACGGTCTGTGGTGCCAAGTAGCCAAAGACGTGATAGACGTGTGTGCTAGCGTATCAACCGGAATCTAACGAGTGGTTGTCGAAACCCAGTTAACTGCAGGTGCACTACAAACAACCGGGTGAGCACGTGTAACAAAGTAACAGCCAGAATCAATCTATCAAGCGTTCGTAGTGTTTGTGCAGGGCATGCGTCAGTTAACCCCACTTAATCATTTAGTCTCCTATCCATTGATCCGGTTTTGAAGTGGTTGAGCGATCGTGTAGCTATTCTCGTGAGTTATCCGAGCTTTCGATGGTTCAACAAGTGAACGCTCGTTGCACATTTTTTTAGAAATATAATAAACTGAAATTTAAAAAATATTTAAGCGAATTAAGTTCATGCATCAAGTCAATGTATACACTAGTCTGTCATTGGTCAAAACCATGGCAGACGGAGGTTCAAGGTCAATAGCTTTTGCACACAGAGGCCCGGCTTGCTACTCGTGACTAGCAGCGCTTCGAGTGTCTTAAGAATGACAGGCTTGTGATGACGCATCAACTCGCGGAAAGCGTTTGTCGGGTCGACCACATGACCGGTCTCTAGCAGGTGTCTGGCGCTCGAAGAAGCCGGCTTGCGTTGTTTGGTAGGGTCGCGTCGGGTCACACCACACATCAAGTCCTCGATATACTTGGGCACGTGTTCCTTCATTCTAAGGCGCAGGGATCGATCAGTTCTGCCAATGTAAACGCCACCGCAGCTGCAGGTGAACTGGTAGATACAGTGTGGAGTGGACAGCTCTGAAGTCCGCGTCTTGATGTGAGGAAGGGTGAGCGATTTGGTGCGACTGAGTAAGCTCAGTGTAGTTGCATTATACGTCCTTTGAATGGCCTGCATCAGTCGTCGCGTTAGAAATGACATATTACTATCTCCTTTGTACGGCAACTGCATGTACACCGGTTTCTTCGGGACAGACGTTTCCTGTGGGTTTATTGATTTCGGCTTACTGTGAAAGGCGATGAAACCCAGTGGATAACCGTCGGAGACCAAGGTGTCACGAATAAATTTCAGCTCGGTATCTAGTGTATCACCGGTACATATAATTTGCGCTCTGTGAAATAGACAACGAACCAAAGAGAGTTTGTGTTGTATAGGTGAGAAACTGTTGAAATTCATGGTTTTGACCAATGACAGACCAGTGTATACATTGACTTGATGCATGAACTTAAATCGCTTAAACATTTTTTTATTTTCACCGCTGTTATGTGTTAGCAACTGACGAGAACATACGAAATGGTATTACCATCTTGCAAGACCGGTCTTCTGATTTCACTGCTATCTTATCAATTTTTTATGGTAAGTATGCGTACTAAACAGAAGCGACTATTTTAGCCGTTTTATGAGTAGGAACTTCGGTGCTATTCCACTGCCGTCATGAAGTGGTTAGAATAAAAATGTCCGACCTCCTTGAAACAAACCCTAAAGTTTGGTTTGTCAACCAGAGAGATTCGGAAACACTGACTGAGTTCTTCTGAAGCACCAGATAATGTAAAATGTGCATATGGTCATTAGTTCATTCCGGGTACTGCTCACAGCTACTGTCAACTAAGCAACGTGTTGAACGACGTAGATATCTTGTTCTAAAAATGTATTGACATTAGCTTGCAATAGAAAAGGCAGCATTAGCAGACACTAATTTCTCACTGTGAAAGCTTAATCTAAGTGGGGCTAAAATTTTCATGTGATTTGGCTATTCACATTCATCCCTCGAAGATGATGTATGGTATCAATTAAATACCAGCTACGTTCCACCTTGTCTGAATTGCGTCGTCAGAAGGGATAATTCAACGACTCGTTGTCATTGGTGAATGATCATTATTTATGATGCAGTTAGATGCTAGAAGATGAAGATAATGAGGATCCCTATTACAATCCTTTACGAACTTATTGGAGGTAGACAATTACCGGTACAAGAGTCAATAAAGTGATCCAAAATACGCAGAATTCGTATAAACCCTTCGACATGGGTGCGTGGTGAAGATAACCAGATGAGGGGACGGACTGTTTCTGTAGGTTCCTATAGTGAATCCCTCTGTCTTCAGTGGAATGCCAGTCATAACGTACGATCAAAGTGGCAACAAACAGTCCGTAAAATTTACTCGTTTCCATAGAACTAGTGACCTGAGTCGCAAGACCAGGTGCTCATATGAATGTATCCGTGATCATTATCCACCCTTGATCAATAACGGGGTCACCAGGACAACTATCAGTGCAGTTGTGGCACATCGTCTCGATTCCCGTCACACTGTCAACTCGGACAATTCCGTTCGTCCGATTTACCGAACCAAGGTTGGTTAGTCAAAAGTCGTGAGATGCCGAAACTGGGGCGATCGGAATACGACCGAGTAATTCACCTTTTGTGCATAAAAGCGCTTTATTCAGTTCTTGCGGTTGTCATGATCCACCACACACACACACACACACACACAATGACCGACTAAACGGCCACGATTCCAATTGCTTCATAATTTTGACGCAGTAGCATCAAAACGTTGTCTTTCACGTGGCTGACCATGTCGCTTGATTTGTCCGCTTAGCATTGACAGCACTGTTTCATATAAATGTTCTGTGCTTGGCATGAAGTTGATTAACCGAAAACGAGGCAGTTCGCTAAAATGTTTTTCTGATGACCACTCTGTGGAGTCCAGACCATCGTCCGTACGATTATCAGGTGGTAAATTCAGTTGTGTGCTTTTTTCGATGCGAACGTCTATAGATGTGAGCTATTTGGATTGAGTACAGAGGTCTCTGTTTAACGGACCATGAATACAAATTATGATTCCGGAAGAGAACTGAAGAATTAGCAGCAAAGAGTCCCGCGTTGACGGTTCACTAATTACTACAAGCAGATAGTGTTCCACCGTATCATATGAAGGTTGCTGATCAGCGAAAATTGTAATAGGGAAATTGCCCAGCTCTCAGGCTCATTAATGCCAAACCTAACCTTATATAGTTGGGCGTGGCAAAATCTCGATCACCTCTGCTTGAACACTCTGGCCTAAATGAAGGAGTGAACACGGTCTGTAACTGTAATCCCATTATTCAAGACAATTAAATGATCCCAAATATGACAGATTTTTAGCATGGTAATCAGAGTATCAGACGGGTACACAGACTATATCGTTCCCAATGAATGGCTACACAAAATTGGTCACAAGTATTCAGCAATGCCTATGCGAAACGCACTACAAATAAACGGGTTTGGATCACGCTGCCTTAATCGAAACATGGACACTGCTTTCCACAAACGCAACTGAGAAGACACAAACACGTTAGCATGCATATAAACAGAATCTATGGTACAGTTGTTGCAACAATTTTCACAAACGGTGAACCGATTACCTATTAACAAAGAGAGACGGAATCACGGCATGTCAAAAAGTATTTTCACATTGTTTTCATTTTCCACTTTCATCCAGCAATGTCAATTGGATGAAAACCTCGAGAATGTTTTACAAAGTTGTGATAAGAGACAAGTTGACAAGTGTCAGTCACTCAAAAACTGACCGATACGATGGAACCGGTCCATGTTCAGCAAGCAGATAACTGACAGGGAACGGTTATCACTAGCCCTCTCTTTGACCAATACCCCAAATGCTTGCTTACGTCGCCCAGTATTCCGGTGTGACTTCTAACCACCGTGTCACTCCCTGACCAACAATCTGACCGTATATCTAATTGACCAACTGATCTTATTCAGCAGAATGAACCAGCGTTGTGCAGCCTTTTATTGGAGCCAAACTAATCTACTGCAGATTAACGAACAAACGACCATGTTGATCTAATGAGTCTGAACAGTAAGTTTGCAGTTAGCTGTCAGTAATTTGGAGTCAAGCTATTCTAGGGACGGTATTAATAAGTTCAAAATCTATGTTAAATGAGTCAGTTTGAAATCCTTAATCAACAACTCGGTAGACAAGTTCCTTCCGTAGGATCTAACACTTACTCTGCATAAGGAAAACGTGAACAGCAAGAAACCTAAATGCGACCACCTGGAGCGAGGACATTTGGAAATCATAAAGGAACTGCGAAACAACACAATTATGCAACGGGGAATGTTATGGAAATTCTGTTAGTGAAATTGGATAATAGACCAGGGGTTGTTCAATTACAGGAAACCGGCTGGCTTTCCAAAATTTCGTCTATACTGTTGAACAGAATAAAGTTTTGATACTGTTATGTTCTCCGAGCTTGGTATTTAATTTCCAAACGTTTCCTTACCAAGTCAGATGAAATCATCAGTGAGTAAGTGTTTCGGCGTAGAGTTTTGAGCGCAGAACTATACGAAAATCATCAACCCGAGCTACGACAACAAAACCACTGTTCCCAAATATCAGAGACCGAAGCTTTCTAAGGCAGAACTACTTAAGAATAAAATCAGGAGATATAGCGAGAAATTTGTGTAAAAATCCTTCAGGATTAGGAACAGGCAAGTGTGGAAGAGTGCATCAAACCGAATAGGATTTTCATTCCTAATCTCTCTGGTAATTCCAAAGACCACAGAGACGGATGCATCTGAGAGTGACTTCTAAAATGCACAAAAGGTCATAGTAAAATTCAGTGGCTAGTAGGTCCACCGGAACCAAACAAATCACGGCTAGCATTATTTAACTAAAAGTAATTTTGATTTTTGTAACACTGCTAATACAGCGAAGATTAGAAGGCACAGTATGGCTTCTTCAAAAGGTGCCTCACTACTAATCTCAAAATTGGATATTTATTCCTTATGGTCGGAATGAATACAGACGAGCGAATAATGACTTTCTGACCGATTGAATGGAAGATTTTGCATTATTATGTGATTTCCAACACATATTTGCAATTCAACAAAGACGCATTCGTTGCAGGCATAATTGTGATCGAGTTGGTAACAAGGACACTCGATCACCTTGTCAGTAAGTGCAAACGTTGTAGGTTGTCTACTCAAGCGTAGTGGTGTTAATCAACCTCTGTTACCAGATTTGGTGAGCGCCTATCCTGACATCAGGTGTGTACTGGATAGTTCCTTTTGTTACGAGCTCGACCATTTGCCTCAAAACGAGAGGGAGTGGAGACGCAGCAACAACGTTCATTGGAAGAACAAGTCACAATTAGGCCACACAGGCTCCAAATTTGTACGACGTAACGATCACCATACTTAGCCGAAAAGATCCAAAGCCAATCAAATAAGGCGATCAAACATGACATAAGAAGACAAACATGAGAAGACACAGTCCAAATAGCGCACAGTTGTTCGACGGCGCAGCTGCGATCGGATTGTCTGGGTGGAACTACATCACAACCCACGACTACACCATCTGAACTGGGTCGATCTACCGATATGGCGTGATGCGTCTTGGGTGCTTTGTCAGAAGATGCGCCTATTAACACATTGCCACCGGAGCGAAACAGAATAACAGACTGTTTTCTAGATGTTGAGTTGATATGTGGAAAGTATGGATCTGTTCAGTAGTCTCCTCACACAAGGAACATTTAAAGACTCGACAGTGCACGCACATTCACATATCTGCACCTCTAAAGTGAAAGCAGGGTGTGTTTCGTCAGGCAACACAGAAGTATTGCACTTCGAAAGGATAACACTATGAAATTCAACACGATTGAAACAATTTCATTCAAACGTATCCAAAAAATTCTCAGGAGAATGAAATCATCCATGTAGCAAGATAATTTCGGTGGTTATCACCTTATCATAAAGATCAAAGTTACCAGTAGAAATATCAGCCACTAGATTTGAAATGCAGCTGAATGTCGTACAGGTCACTTGCTTAATATTGGAGTTCAATCTTAAACAAGGCAAACCAATTTGGTTTTCATCTTTCTACGTGTATTATAACCCAGTATTCTCAAGATATTTACGGTAATATAGCCATAAAGAAGATCTCGGAACTAAGTGATGAACAGCCTCAGAAACAGTTTCGCAAGCGTCCGGAAAAGACCGGCTCGCGCGTGATTGGTTGAAATTTGACTGACGCTGGGTTGTAGCATCTCAGAATCATCTGCAATATTCGTCAAACCCATTCCATATATGTCAGAATGTGTCTCGTATTAAGAGCTATTGACATCCGATTCTACAACCCATGTGTATGTGCGCAAAATCAATTCGTACAAACCGACCGCATTCACTGGCTAAATTTTCCCAAACCAGCTGAACCTCGTGCAAAAGTGAACTTGGTGACACGGAGGAACGTGCCTCGTAGCAGGTAATTGCAATATCACACTCTAACACTCACCCAGTAAATTGTGAATCCTCCTACATCTGTGATTGCTGATGATGCGCTTGACTAGTTCTGATTTCCGTACACAATTTCCACGTAAACTGTTTACTTGTGAGAGTCTGATGCGAATGATCGAATATGACTGTTCGCACCTATGATTTATTGTTAAACACATTTAGACAAGTCACACAGTCTGATAAAAACATTGGAAAAACATTCATTTTACTCTGTTGGACTTATCAATTTAGTGATTATGTGGCATTAGTGGAACTGTCTGGCTACTTTGTTCTAGACGTTAGGAGTGGATGTGATTGTCCCATCAATGAACCAGTCAGAATGTAGAAAGTTTGTCATCCGACAGTGTCTGACTGCCAATGTAGAGTGAACCGAGTGAGGTTTTATCGATCATCTGCACTCGGGTATATCACAATCGGGTTGGCACCCGAACTGTAATGTAGGCTCTTTTGCCACCCATGTGCAAGTTTTGTGCAATATGTGATCCTCTAAGGCGATCATTCCAACGCTGATGACTTTTTGCTCTCTAAGAACCAATTGGTGAACTTGTGTGAGAGTAGGGTTATTAGAGCTAAACTACCGCCGGAGTGTTGTGGCTTTCTGGTGTGATATTGATTACACGGCGAAAGTATTTAGTCACGAGAGAATGCAACATTCTGTATTGCATTTCTGTTCTTCTATCTTGGTCGATACACATAGGTTTATGGAACCACTGATAATACAGTCTTATGACCTACTAGCTGAAAACATACACATCACTCACCAATTATATCTATACCGGTTTCGATTTGTGCTCAAAATCTACCACCGTGAATGTGACATTTGCTGACCTGACAAACCGTAGAAGACACCGAACTTCTACGAATTACAGGAGCGTTATTCGACACCACGCCGAAATATCACACGAAGGGATTGCGGTTGGCAATAAACAGTGAATACTTTACAGTTAAGTATTGTAGACAGTTTCTTTTAGTCCGCACGACAGTACGCAATTAAAACAGTAGAGAGCACCACTAATGGCCTCTTGCCTAATGAAATTATCTCTTGTGACTCACAAACAGCTTGCAGCTTGATAAGCCTTAGATATTTCTCAGGACTCAGTGAAACATCGTGAGGTTCACTGAACACCAAGTGTTCTTGTTTTGAAGTCTGTCGTTCCTATATTCTAGTTAATTACACCATAAATCTGATTATAGATTTCACACTCGCAAGGAAATTTCAGTTGCCCACTTCGAAGGGGAACAGTGAACCTCAGATTCCTCGAATTAGTTTGAACACTTTATTGTGACCATAGTGCAATTTCTGATCATTTTCAGTAAAAGCTCTATGATAATCTTTCATTCCGTGCTTACGTGGTCACTGGCCAGAAGGTTGAACCTCAAATCCGGTAGAAAGTAAGTGATAATTACATTCCGTTAGGTTAAAACTAGTTTGATGTAAAACTTACTGTTTTTTAAACAATAATTTCGTCATTTCACAAACAAACTTGCCCAGAAGTGGTAACGAATTATCCGTTATCACCACCTTAGAAAATTTATAATTCAGTTGTCTACTAAGTTTTTAACAGTAGTGTAGTTACATTTCGCAACCAGCTTTGATAACACTTTCATCCGATATATACCGTAACCAAATACGAACCTATACATTGAAAGCAGAAGGTTACAGGTGATTTTGGTTTTACCTCAGCCAAGACAAAGCATCGGAGTCCACCACGGGTCAGTGAGGTTTATGGCAGCTATGTAAAATCAACATGTGCGCCCAATATTTTTGAGTTTCGACACCGATTGAACACACTAGAAAACCTGTCACCAAACCGACTCGAGATTATTATTTGAGATGAGTGGTACATTATGTGAGCTCGATATGACTCAAAGCAACGGACTACATGTTGGAATTTACACGCTCATCTCTTGTTTCCTATTCTGAAGCAAATGAGTTATTATTATGCAATAATACTTTGAATGTGAAGACATTTTAGGGAAGACCTGGAAGAAATCCATCATAGTAGATACTATACACTAATTGGCACAATTAAAAGTAAGAATGACTTTTTTGAATTCATTCACATGAAATTGCATCGGAATGCAATACATTTCTCCGGCTATTCTTTCTCTGATTCCAATAAGTAGGACAAATATTCGGTCAACAGAGTCGGTTTGAACAGTCGTTTGTAAACAGGTAGAAAGCTCTGGATTGCTACACTGCTGGTTGCTGCTATGCGTATCTCGTCTTATATACAATCTTAGGAGTATATCTCAATCTGTCTTCCCAGTGCGAGTTGTATCTTGCTTGTAACACGAAATCCGTAATCAGTCTTGATTATACTGATGGTCTACGTAAACACTGAGATCTCGAACGACGTTGAAAGCCTTCTATGAATTGAGTATGTGAAAACTACCTGTGTCCGTCCTTCTTTCACCCGGCTTCTATTGACAGCACAACGTACGTATTGTGTTCATCTCATTTGCAGCAGACGATCAATTTTGCACACCTCACTGTATTGATTCATTCCACTCGTTGGTTAGTCCATAGTAAGTTGATACAAATTAGACACCACTCAAAATCGATCACTAATTTTTAGACTTTCCTACTGGCCTTTTCCGAGGTGATCCGGTAATTCACGTACTAGTCAAAAGCTACTGCAACTGGAAGCTTAGATATAGAAACTCGGTGGTGAGTAATGTGACGGTACGGATAAGGGGAATAACACAATCGCTCAATCGGAATGCAGACCGGAGTTCAACTGTAGGTTGTAGAAAGAAAACGCCCAACTGACGAGATCGGACAAGAGAGAAACTTGAGACATAGCACAGTTGTCTCACCCACTGCACTCCGGATACCGAACAAAATTTGAAGCTGTTTGCGAGTTCACTAGTGGCTCCTATCCACAACTGGAGTTCATGTACACAAACCAGGAGAAATTGAGTATTTCGACGTAGCCTGTGGTAGTGTTGTTTTGCGCACCTCTGTTTTGCATATCCATCATGGGGAGCTTGTAAAATATGAGGTATACCGGGAGACACTACATCATACACCTGATCAAATAAGACCGAATACACCCTTCAGTAGATGGTACGGTAAACCATTGTGACATTCTACTAACAAAACTCTATTGAACAAAGTGGTTTTCGGCCGTCTGTCAAAGCTTGGGCGATTGCAAATTCTCTGGTAGCAAGCAATGTCATCTGTATTTTAAACAGTATTCAAAGGCCAATATGTATATTCTATCAACACATGCTGATAGAAGGGCAGTTGTTAGAATTGACTGCTCTTTTGGAATTTATCATACTCACGAGTCCTGTTTATCGTTTTTTTAACAGACTTGATGCAAGATCGGGACACATGCTGCATCTGTGATAGATTTCCGAAGCTACAGTCTCCGTTAATAAATCGACCCAAACAGATGAGATCTTAGCTGATATATATCTGTAGAAAGTTATGTTGACGTTCAACACACATGTAATGTTTTATTGACCCTCCCCGCTATCTTGGCGTGGTGATAAGTCTTGTGTGCTGTTTTGATCCTGCGGGCAGGGCTGCTTGCGACTGAGGTCCCTGCGGGTTCAACCTTGTTAGATTGGCCAGAGAAGAGTAGCCAGACCAAGGGAAGATGCGTTCGTTGTGGATTATCCCTGTGTTCTGTGGTCTGGCTCCGTTTGATGTTTGTTTTGTCTGGCCTGATTTATAGTGTATGTGTGATAAGTTTGCCTGTGCAATATCGTTGACTGCCGAGCCTGTTCTAGACGGTTGATGCTGTTGCTTGTGTGTGTGCGTGTATGCTTAACCTGCTGCCTTGTGGTACAAGCTTTTGAGCGAAATGCTTTGGTTGAGGGTCCTAATCCTTCCCCTATCTGGGTCTGGGCGTCCTGATAGCATTCCTAGTCCACATAAACCATAATATCACAACGTAAACCGAATAACATACTGCATCAATCATCGCAGAGTATGAATTGGGTCGCCCCATCTCCTGCACGCGGCAGGGTGGATAGGCGGAAATATGTCACTGTCAGACACTCATCCTCGTACTGCCTATCCAACATGAATCCACGAGCAGATAGTGCCCACTCAAGTCACGGTACCCTGAGGACCACTCTGGGACACTCCCAGGGACGGAAGACGCATTCTTTTTTTGGAAACGGAATGTGCGCACTCTGCTGGATCGATGCAGCCCCACATGACGTCCGGAACGGCAAACCGCACTGATCGCGATGATATCGACGTAGAAGCCTTAAGTGAGACAATGCTTACGGACTAAGATAGGTTACGGAAAGCAGGTGCCGGTACACTTTCTACTTGATAGGTTAACGGACAGACGATGCTCAAGTGCATGATAGGCAGACCGCACGGCATCAGCCGTCGAATGCTGCTCATGTGCCTGCAACTCGGCCGAAGTGAGTGTGTTGCATTTGTTAGTGTTTATAGTCCAACCATGTGTCACACTGATAATGCAAAGCACTAGTTCTGTGACCAGCTGTCCGCCACAATCCAATTGGCACCGGTATATGCCATCGACTATTAGTTCTGGGTGACTAGAACGCTCGAGTTGTGTGCGACTCTGCAGCCTGGCCGGAAGACCTCAGGCCCTACGACATCGATTTACTCAACAAGAACAGTGATATTCTATTCCACTGTGTGTTACTCACGAGTTGGTTATCATGGAAACTCGATTACAGCTGGATGCGAGCAACATCACCACATAGACTCATCCATAAATCGGCCATAGACATTTACTTGACTACGTGATTGTGCAGCAACACAACATTGGTGAGCTACGTATCACGCGAATGATGCTCGCCACCGATTGCAGCACGGATCATAGACTGGTCATGACCGACTTGTTTATTTACGTTCGCAGCCCTGTTTATTGCAGATCATCCGGACGACGGCAAAAGTTGGATGTCAAACGACTGGACAACTCTGAAACGCAAACTGCTTTTCAGCGTGCAGTTGCCGTTCGTTTGCAAGACGCCTCCGTATCCACCACCCATGAAGGTAACTGAAACAGCCAACAGAACGGATCACGGCAGGGGCCACAGAGACTATTGATGTGTGTGAGTTGGTACGAGAAAAGAGTGGCACGTTCGCCGCTTCCATAGTGGACCCAGACAGCGTAGCGAAGGGAGACTCATTCCAAAGTGTCCACCGTCAGCTGGCGGTGCGTTTTCACGGAATCAACGATAGCCGGTGGAGGAGGCGGAGTGAGCGGATGCAGGGCTCCGCAGATCGTCGAAAAAATAAGGAGTTCTACGATTCACTCAAGGCGATCTTTGGTCAATTATTTCAGCCCACTAAGTTACTGACAGACGTAAGCATGTGCCGTTCGTGCACTCAGCCAGAGGACATCGTAAAAATCTGGCGCAAACAACCATGAACAGCCTGTCGCATCAGACCATTAAGAATTCACCGCCTTTCATCCCGAATTTGCTAGGGTTGCAAAGAACGAATGGTCAGCTGCGTAACGCAAAGGCTGCAAGTAAGGGTGGACTAACAGGCGAGATCCTGAAGAATGACCGACCCTTGCGTGAATGTCCACTGCTCCAGCTGTTTCATTCCATTTGAGAGCACGAGGTTATGCCGTAAAATTTCGAGGATGCCCTTATCGTATCCTTTTTTAAAGGTAACGGTAGCAAGTGACGCCCCGACAGCCATCGGGGCATAAGTCTACCCGGCTGCACAGGCAAGATGCTAGCCAGAATCCTTCTGAACTGACCGAATACAGAAAATATTGAAGACGTGCCTCAGGAGCAATGCGGACTCCGGACAAGTCGCAGTACGATCGACCTGGTGTTTGTTGCTAGACAGCTTCAGGAGAAATACCGGAGGTGAAACCTGCCTCTGTCTTTCAGTGAGCCGCGAGGCTCTGTGGAGGGTGCTTGGTAAGTAAGTAAGTAAGTCACTTTGATCCGAATGTTGCATGAGGGTGGATGTACAGTCGAGTGGATCTACCTCTGATGATTTTGACTTTGTCACTGGCAGGAATCAGGGTCGTAGGCTGCCCAAACCTTACTTAGTTTATATTCCAGTGTCATGTTGGCAGTTGTTTCTCAGAACTCGACAAAGGACTTCTTTGAGGTTGTGTACCAAATGGATGGGCATCTACTGAATATCCGACTTTTCGGCGCATGATTGTTGGCACGCAGTGAAGAGACATTACAATACCTGCCGACAGTGTCCGGGTCTTCGGCATCCAAGTTTAGGTTGATCATCAACACAGATAAGACGTTTTCCTTCTTTCAGCCTTTTCCGGGTTGAGGTGCTGTCTGTGCATCTTCAACGCAAATTCACTTCAACGGAGACGTTGTCGGCAGGTTCGCGAATTCTTTCTGCTTAGATAGCACCTTGTCCACAGACCTACCCGTAAGCCGTCAGTTAAGAGCTCGTGTGGCGAAGGCTAGTTTTGCTTTCGGAAGACTTGAAAGACCCGTTTGAAATCCGAATACTAAGCTATGTGTCTAGCGCACAATGGTACTGTTTGTACCTCTGTACGCATCGAGACGTGGACACTATGTCAGCAGAACGTGAGCTATCTGAGTCGTTTCCATGTGTAATGTCTGAGACGCACCTTGATACAGAACACTGGGGTACTGCAGTGAGCGGACATGGGCGGGATGAAAGCCCTGCTGATGCTCAATAAGCTCCGTTGGATGGGCGAATACCGCATTCTGAAGCAGCCACTCTATAGCTAAGTGAAACCAGGTGAGCAAAATCCTGGTAGTTTAAAGCGGAGATACTAGCATATGGTGCAGGTAAGTCTTTCATGTTGTAACATCGATTTTAGGTGTTGGAAAGACCTAGCATTGAACCGGACAGCCTGAAAGAATACGAATCAGACGGGCGTCCGCAAGTTTACTGAGCAGCAATTGCGTGGCCGTAGACAGAAGCGCGCGGCACGCAAGGAAACCATCGGTGCTATAAGTCGCGGTGACATGGCTATATGGCGTTGCGCCATGTGCGGCCGCGAATGCGTTGGCCGTTTGTGATTAATAAGTCACCAACATACTCGCAGTGCACGGTCGGTGAAGAGACGACGAGTACGTTAGGCTCATGTCAGTTAAATCATATCAGCACATCTGTCCTATATCTGCTGAAGATTGGTCACATGGCAACTAATTCGCTCCTGTTTTCAGAAATTCGGGTGTTTGCGATCTTCTACTCATTCCTGTCTTTAGCTTTGTTGGTGTATTGCGTGAGGAATGACCTGCTTGTTCTTTTTGCAGTCCAATCTGAATTTCGTTTCTCACCCCTCTTTAGAATGCACCAACACGCACTGCTTTACTGAAGTGCTTCGACATATCTTTCCTCTCGATTTAGGTCTTGTCATTGCAGTCTCTCTGTGTGTTTATTCTCCTTGACTGAACGGTCTCCTTTCCGAGTTTGCCTATGAATTTACCAACTAATACTGTATCACTGGTGAAAAGTCATAGCTTCCGCTGGATTCGAACCAGTGACAGACACAGCATGCCTCAACGCGGCAAGCGCTGTACCAGCTGAGCAACGAAGTCACACCTGGAGCTCGGGAATTTCACATTTGGACCCACCCGCCCCACTGTCTCATATGTAATTCACCAAATGATTCAGGGAATTGACTGCCCCGCAGGTTATCTGAAACTGTTCACGCTGGAATCCACCAACGCCACTGCTGAGCATATAAATTGTATCATTAATGAATAGTGTGGCAGATTTATGATTTTAAATGAGACCCAACTAATAATGGCCAGCTGGATACAAAAGCTTAACTCCTGGTATTAGTCCTTAGTGTTCACAGTGGATCTGTTGTGTGTGTGTGGAACTGCAACCGGTGCAGCGTAAGCCACTTGCGGTGGTGGCTACGCGCAAGTATCCTCTGGCCTCGGCCACTGTGACGGGCTGACCCTTTGCGGATGTCGTCAGCTTATGTTGCCCCATCTGCTGAGAGCATCAAATAGCTGAAATGTGCTAATCTCACGGAACAGATGTTTTGTGTTACATTCTAACAAGCCTCACCTTTCAAGACTCTATTCACAAAGATTGCCATTTTGCCTTTTCCATGCATTCAAGTTGCTTTCCAATTAAGGTGTACCATTCGTTGCTCTAAACGTCGACTAAGGTGAAAACCGGTTCAAATGGATCAGCATTACTTTCTCATACTCAAATAAAACTACCCGGTTTGTGATGCTCAGTTCGTAATCCCCCAGCCAGACTACTCCGGCTCACTACTGTGAGACTTAGTGGAAGTTCTGCGTAGCTCACGGCCTTCCCTGTTCTCTCAGCTTCTCCGTTAGCTGGGGAGCACGATAGGATCCCGTTTGGATCGACCCCGGTAGAAAGACAAGCTGAGAAGTCGTTTGCTCAGTTGCAGACGACTTTATTCTGTTTGACTGTGGCAGGTACTGGTCGTTATTATTCTTGTGTTACTCCTCAACTGCATCCTTCACCTTGTCTCCTGTCTCTGGTTGTTAGGTAGAGTGGTGTGCGTATAGTTTTAGGGGCTGGCAAAGTCTTTACTAAACCATTGCTGTTTTGTACACCTAAATTCTGTGTACATCTTGCCAGTTTTTGTCGCCATTCAATACAGTGTACCTTTGCACTCTTCTGACGAAGAAAAGACATTCAGTCCAGCTAACGTGAAAGCAAATAATTGTATATTTTTGATGGGTTACCGTGTTACGACACTCTTAAACTAATGTCAAACTATGAACAGCACAAAGTACCCAAGTTTTTATGATGAGGTATGACCCAACTCATTGTTTAAAGCCGGTAAAGAAACGTAGTAAGCACATTTCAGCAGCCTTTTATAAAAGGAATAGACTGTCCACAGGGCACAGTTGCAGACTTTCTGGCGTATTTGGGATTGCCCTCCATGTGATGAAGATCACCGCATTTTTCATCAGATGTAACGTGTCTTGTCCAACCTTAATGGAAATTCTGCTCAGTGTTTTCAGCTCCAAACGGTTTATATTTATTATGTAAAACATAAAACGATTACATAAAGGGATACATGGTCACTTCTTAAAAAGGCTCCACAGTTATTCACTGAAGACTACTTCAGCGGAAATCGGTCCACACATCAGAGAATTCTTCGAAATATTGTGCAAGTTTCTCCAGCCCCGCAACATATCGACCAATGGCCAACCGTTGACAACAACAGTGGCTACCGCCATCAGACTTTTCAAATACTACCTGTGTATACATGTATAATCCATTCACATACCTTTTTCTAATCATCTGGAGACCACTGGAACCCCAACTGAGTAAAATCCACTTGAAGCGGAAAACCGTGCACCTTTCACTATGCCCGTAAAGCAGTTTTGAACGCAAACCAACTTTACTCTTTCCCCCGTAGACCGCAACTCATTACATCCAGTAGGATATTAAGGGACATGTGTAACGTGTTGACCTTCCTGAACAGCTCGTGCATAGAGTAAGTGGCTCGGAACATTTAATACGGATGACTATGCTCTTGCAAAATGCATCTGCCAGTACTAAGAATGACCTGAGGTTTGGTTCTGAGATGGCCAAATTGTGATCGAAAGAACGTTGCCTACATAAGGAAAAACATATTTGGCCGCATAGTGGAGAAGTGCTCGATTTCCTTCCCTCAGATAGTACTAAGAAACGATCGATCAGTATGTATTGTACTGTGGTCGCACGGAGAAGGATGACTTGAGTCGGTATGGTGAATAAGAGTTTAATTGCTGGTAAATGTTTCGAGAGCATTCTAAGTGAAAATTGTCTGATAATATGTGCAACTAAATGTGAAGACAAGTTCGACCACTGGGTAGGCTTTCAGATGCTTCACAGTCATACGAGCACCAAATATACGGTGTGCGATGTGACCATTCCAGATGACGCCTCTAGGTGCTGCCCATTGAATGATATAGTGTGGGTGTGATGTGAGGTCACTGGCGTTCCTTGAGATTGTGATGAACGTCAAAACAGTTCACTATGCTACCATGAACATTTCAACTAAAATATTTGGTTTCCCACTTTGGCAGGACAAACAGTTTCTCCCACAATTCGATAAGACAGCGTGTCCAATGCACATTGAGAGCTTATTGTACGGCCTGAAACCACATGACCCTGTGGGGGCACAATCCGGCTTGTTTGTCTTCAGAGCCCTTAATATAAAAACCGATTACGTTATCCATCCGGTAAAACGCTTGAGGGTATTGGTACATCGTCCAAAATACGTCATCCTGAAGTACCTGGAGGCCACGTTCTGTCAGTTACCTTAAAACAGTGGCTATTGACTATGACATTCTATCTCACATTGCTTAGACCACGAGCACATTAAATATCTGATTATTGTAGTATTAAATTGCCCTTGTTTCTCTGCTGATTCAGTAGTACGCTATAAAATATAGGTGATGACAACATGCGGAACTGGTCTTCTGATTTAAAACCAAACTACAAATACTTATCATAACTTTTACAGGATGATTCGACCTGACAATCAAAAGTGTTTTGGACTGGTAGTTTTGTAGGCTGAAACCTATTAGGACCACTCAATTACGATAGTAAGAAGAGAGAGATTACGTCACCGTTTCACTTCGCACACTTTGGTTAGGCATGAACTTGCGACCACAGTGTAAACAAAAATAACACAAATCTTAAAGAAAATAACTGAAAATACCTGTCCATTTTATTGTCACGGTATGTAATGATTGACAGCTGATTGTTTTTGAGCTCAAGGAGGCAGCTGCCTGTGACAGCTGACTAAGGTTTCGGATTATTGTAGAATTCGAATTCACCCATGGCCGTAGAGAAAGGTGTAAACTGACATGAGTGGGTGATACAAATTCGCATCGTGATAACAGGCTTCCAACACGTTTTTCTCAGTCTCTGAAACGTTCTTAACAAAAGGACACACGTTCAGGTTGGGAGAACATAGGATGTGGGGTGGAGTGTGTAAACTCCGTCCAACTAACAAGGGACATTTTGCTTCGACGGGGCATTCGCCTCGAATATACGTAAATTAAAGTGACATCTTTTCAACCAAACTACCTTTAGGAAGTAACTTTAGTCACTCGCCTTCCTCCCCTACCAAGTGCGAAAACAATTACTTCATTCCGTGGTAAACTCGTCTGAGGAGGATACACAATACTGACGAGCTCCAGTGAGGCATGAACTGTAGTACAGGAATGGTGTTCAGTTTGTATTAATCAAAACCCCAAACTATACACCAAAAATATGTCGTTTTGTGTACATCACAGGCCGTTCAAGCCGGGAGCTGGTTAAACTATCCAGTGGGAAAATTGGTTCGGTGTGGAAAATGCAAATTAGTTTCTTATATCTCCAGTGTGAACAGCATTCGATAATCGGATCAAAAACCTCGCTTAATGAGGTTCAAGTCTGTCAAGTTTTACAATTCATAGGGCAGGTACCTCAGGAGAACATGATCTTCCTATGATTTACTTTCATATGATATGGTAAATTTACAACCTCTTCATTCATGTATTTCTTACAACTGGCCCAATAGTGTGTCAACTAATGAATGATCCTCATTTCATTTTCATGTTGAGGTGTAAAGGTAATTAAATGTTCGACAAACCACACGACAAATACAGAGAGCAGTTCCCAGGTGGACATGCCAGGTAAATAAGAATGAGCAACGGAGGCGATGTTCGATATCTTTCCTAAGCATCCGCGTGAAGTAGTGTCTCCCACGTCGGGAAATGACTATGACACCGAGTTGATTTATTAATCAAGTTCGAGGGCCCTCAAAATACTAAAACACCTCCTGCGTTTAATCAGCCTATGTGAATACTTATGTCTTCTACTCTGCGCTTACCGTTAACCCAAAATGTCATCAATGATTGTCTGCATGCTTTTGTTTCGTAACTCCTAATCGGTTCATCTAACAAACTGTTTCTCATGCATGACTTGATTTTCAGACATTGCTTGTAATTCATCTGTCATCCACCACCGCACATTTTGGTGCCTTTCCTATCCGTGACACAAGTAGTCCTGGGAAAACGCATTTTTATCACATCCAGTTGGTCAGGACAAGCAGTCTACATTCTTATGTGGGAACTTTTTCTACCAGGAGCTAAAAACTGCGTGTACAAGTTTACGACAGTGCAAACAGACCCACATGCAATATGAGCATTTTTCGGTACACCGGTCCAACAGAAGTACATTGAAAGTTGCCGCTACTGTGTATTATACTCCCTAAAGTTATCGGCCAGATCATCATCCTCGCAAATTCTATACGAGCGGGGATCTCACAGGATCGTTTTAGAAACTGTCAAGCTATTCGTGGTTCGCGCTGACTATTGTCTTGTTGTTATGCTATGGTCAGGATCGAGTGTTCACATATCGTAATTCGTTCCTGCCTAGTGTTAGGTGATCGGAGCAGTAGTCAACACGTTTACATTATGGAAGAATGGTTAGGGTTAAAGCTCCGGCCGTGAAAAACTCATGCACTCTGATGTGTTCTAACATGAGGGCAACTCGAAACTAGTGCCTCTTTCCGGAAGAGGATGTTTAGACGATCTATATGAAAGAGGTGCTGCGATCAACTATGAGCGGCGTCCAACTTGAAATTAACTAAATCCCCCCCACACATCAGTCAGTTAAACTGTTGATTACAAATTACTGAGTGGACTGTCCTAAATCTTCACAGCGATTTTACAGTCCCAGAATATTGAAGTTTCAAGGCTGTTGTGAACTTCAGTTCTTGAGAATATTTACAATTTTCCATACGTGTTGAGAGGGTAACGCGCGGCCGAAGAAAGTACAGAAAAATTCGTACTGGAAAATGCTTCATCTGATCACGTCCGATAATTCAGAAAGACGGCCGACTAATCCCGACGTAATGACGGAAAATTTTCCACGATTCAAATTTCTTCAAGTGGGTCCAGCTGTTTTCAGGCTGTGTTGATCATTGAAGTTATTGCGCACTTTTACCAGGATAGAGATGTTACGGAATTAAGGAGATACTCACCAATCAGCCCAGTCATCCACACCAAATCGTTCGGTCTCACACATTAATTGTTTGGTGATCTTAAGTCGGACAACCGTGACTTGGCTGGTTTCAGTTGCTTAACCCCCCAGACGGGAATATGCAAATCACTCATGTCCAACTAGATTAAGAGAGTTAAACAGTTCTACCAATTTGTTCCCGTTTTACGAATGATACTTCAGAAGTCTGCAAGAAAGATTGGGTGGTATGGCTGAAAACAAACTGATGTACAGCAGACAGGCGAAATCTATTAACCGGCTGACATTCACCAAGAGAAGGGTACCTGTAGCCCGCAATGAGTGTGGCCAACTAATTAGGCTGCCTAATCCGAAACACGTTAGCCCTGTTGTTTTAGATGTGACTACCGTAAAAAAAATTTAGTTGTCATGCTAGCTTGACGGCCGTCAGTATGAACAAGCATCCATTGCGTTGGTCTCTTTTGTGAAATTATCACAATCTTCACAGTAGTGCACACCTTGTTACCGACTTCTCGGTTGAACGCTGAAATATCACCAAATTCAACATATAGTGTTTGTTTGTTTGTCCAAAAGTCAGCTGCATGATCAGGTCACTCATCGTCAATTTGTCAATGGTAGTCGATCAGTTTAATGGACGACCAAACTGTTTGCCCCTTGTGATTTCCTCCATTTATACGCATGAAATGTGCGAACGGCTGATAATAGAGTTGGTTCTCCTTATCATCAATGCAACACATGGTTGGAGCGTAAGAACTGTGAAATTTGGCAAACTTATCTCGACCGAGTTGCAAATGCATGACCTGATTCCAGCGTTGGTGTCGCAACAGAAGTCCAATCC
Source organism: Paragonimus westermani (assembly GCA_008508345.1). Classification (NCBI taxonomy): domain Eukaryota; kingdom Metazoa; phylum Platyhelminthes; class Trematoda; order Plagiorchiida; family Troglotrematidae; genus Paragonimus; species Paragonimus westermani. Next base: position 50,840 of record QNGE01000904.1, read on the forward strand.
AACCATTAGCAAACGCTCTATTCTAACGAGTGGCTCTCAAAAGTTTGATAAACAAGACGTGCATAATGCATTCGCTCAAGGCTTTCTCGAAATAGGTTTATTAATTAAATATACATGTTTGCGTGTTGCAAAATGTACAGCCAACCACTGTCGAGAAAAAGTGCATTCTCGTTGTGCCCTATAGTTTACGCTTAGCATCAATGAATATCTTGACGATAGCCCTGACTACAGATCCGACCACATTCGGGGCACACTTGATGAAGACGAAACTCATGAAATATCCATGTTAACGACTCAACCACTGACCTCATACTACGAACAGCCGAGTTACCAACTGTAAGCGCTGAGCTACATTCGTCTGTGTGATGCTCAGATTGATAGATCTCCTTGGAGAAAGACACAGTAACTTTCCGGTTAATTCCAAACGATGGCTTAACGACAGGGGCTGCTCTTCGACTCAAAAGTACAGATAGCACTTGATTTGATGAGGGGTATTCTGACGACTGACGAAATGTTGTGTTTTGTTTGATATGATTCAATTGTCAAACACAACAAACTTCACACTGCCATTGATTTTCAAGGAGTACCGTTCACCCCGGAAGGAAGATGCGCGCTATTGGGGCTGGCTCTGTTTTGAGCCTTGCCAGTGCTGAAAGACTGTCGATAAGGTAGAACTGAAACAATCTGTCGCAGCCTGACAGGCCATTTTTTAACTTGACAGTCTATATAGTGTACAAACACGATTTCATTGCTCTCTCTATTCTGATTTCTATGATCTTTCTAAAAAAAACCGAGTCCAAATATTTTAAACGCCCATAATGTGTACAGGTAACATGATAAGCGAATGTCGTCCTCATCGTGTTAGCATGTACTGTCGTTGTTCTGACTCCTTGTATAACAGTGCTTAGAACTGCCTGTTACCATTTACATAAAATATACATCCATAACATGGTCTCAACTGTTACGTGGTTGATGACATCAAACAAGATAGAAGGGCTCGGGGTAACTCATATTATCCGTATGAACTAACCCGTTTTGTTCATAATCGTCATCCTGTTTGAACACTTCACCATACACTGAGGAACCACTTTTTCATGTAAACTGATCGAAGTAAACGGAATTGTATATGGAAATGTGATAGCTGCGACCAATTGTGAGTGATGTTCAGTTTGTGTGATCAAATCACCCTATCACTCACCAGTAACTTATCACACTTTAGTAAACTCGGAACGATAACTTCATAAAACCAGCTAATGCAGAAAGTTCCGTAGGAGGTCACTTTCAAAGGTGCCCCTGATGCCTGAATCCTGGAGCTTTGGTTCAGCTGGCTTTCGCCCTCTGAAATCCAATTAGTTTTTATTCGAAACTTCTACAAATAATGACGGTGAACATGCTTCGTCGAGCTATTCGACGATTAGTATTGATTACTGACGAGTAGTCGAGAATTTGGTTTATTTTTAAGTTGACCATCACTCACATTTGATCGTAGTCTTTGCATTCAGATAGATTTTGCAGCCAGCCTCTTTCGAAAAGAAGAGACANTGAGCAATGATCAAGTTGTCCGATCGTCTCGAGAGGAGACACGGTAACTGTTCTGTTTACTCCAATCGATACCCCGAGAATAGGACTTAGTATTGAATCAGTTCTGACAGAACCACATTGACACTGAGGCGATTCGTTTTTTTTTACATCGGAAGGGTGTTTCCTAATCTCGCCTTACACAAGATTCTTTTCCGAAACCCGCAGATCAGCCTCCTATTCCCTCAAATATGCTGTGCATAGAACAACACATACTGTTATAAATTTGCTCCACATGCGCCACTACTGAGATTCAGTGTTTGGTACGTTTCGTCTATCAAATGTCATGTGTAAACATATGGCTATCGCTTCGTCTGCTAACTATGTGTGAAGACTTCGTGTGGGAAATTCCCCATGATAAGATATTGCGGCTGCCAACATTTGTTGTGCCCTACGAAAAGAGACGATGATCCTTCGAACTAACGGATCACTATGTACAAGTCGCTTGGACGATTGTCATTCTCCGGGCACTAGTTTTCGAATAGTATAGTTTTCATAAGCAGTAGCCTGTTAAAACACGGCCAACTAATACTTCATTCATACTTCACTCCAGTAAACCGAGATGAGTTAGTCCACTCGAATTATCTATTATGGATACACTACATTTCGTAACATATTTCTGGTCATTCGACATGTACTTGACCTTGATGACGCTGGCCATACTCTAGCGTGGAACTACATCACTCTCACTGACATCTTGTTCTTCTCTCAAACAACAAGTCTAACAGTCATTCAAAATGAAAATCAGAATCATGTTAAGGTTTTCTGAATGCTTATTCCATGGGACGTAGCACTAAGTTTGTGTACTGTATGAAGTAAACGTTGTCTGTTGTATATCTATTCATTTCACCAGACTTCAAATGCGTCCGAAAAGTTATTTACCGGTTCTTGAGGATCATTTGTTTGGCTACTCAAAAGTGATGATTCGATCCGGTTTATCTCAAAGTGCTGAAACCACTAATTGCGATGCCCCTTCATAAAGCCGGACTAGCATAGGCTCTCTACCCTACTGAGTGCGGTGTTTAATTTTCCAAAAATATATTGCCAGCAATATTGAAAGTTTATTAAAGAACCAAAATGTTCTTTATACGTAAAGATGCCTCAGCAGAACCTTGGTCAATTTTCCACTCTCTAAACACGTGTTCACACCCACAACATTTTATGAGATGTTCTATCGTGATTCCACCCTTTTTTATTACCAAAATCTAAAAAATTCGGACTAATCGCTATTCCACGCGTTTATTTGCAGATGACTTCATGAACATTCTCTTTGGTGGATGTTAACTTGTCGTTTATTTATGATTTTCTAAATCCTGTCTATAGTACATCTTTGACGCTGGTACTGCGTCACTCTAAGTTATCTGGAGTCCAATCAGAAGATTCCACCTACACATGACTCTCAGGAAATTCATGTGAAGATGGATCAATAAAACGACACAACTTCGACGCCTATAACCATGTTTCCATATGCACAAATCGATAAGAAGTGCATGAAACTTTGGTGTTCATTTGACGGGTTCAGCTAACCCATGTTAACGAGCCACAAGCTGTGCGCGTTTGTCAGCATGAGCACAACGACAGCTGACAGGTGGAACGCCCCACACCAATTACGACTGTACCTGTTAAAAGTGTCATAACCAGTGCACATCGGTTGATCATTTGGAGAGTTTCGGTTCTTTATCATGCCTATTTACAAACTCGTAGTGGCCTCGGAACGTACGGAAAGTGGTCATGAGGTTATTCGGCTACATCCAATTGCGAGGTTGACGTGGACGGAGCTGCGTGCAAAGATCAATTCCATTCTGGATGAGCGAGCGGATGGTTACCTGGTCACGTGGTACGGTGAGTATTCTGCTCCGTGCAGTGAGCTCTATCCAATTACAAACAAGGAGCTTGCACATGGATTTGTTTTACTCGATCCCAACTAGTTAAAAGTTGTCGATGTTTTTAAGCTTGATCAAAGTATAATTCACTCTCAAATTAGTCGTTGACTGAGTTGCATTCATGTGATGTATAGGCTCATTTAAATATAAGAAAATCACTTGCTGAGGGAACTCTTTTACAGTGTCCAACAACTAACAGTAATTTATCCACAGCATCCCACTTGTTTTACAATATCTTCGAGTAGTCCAATCAGAATATCTGTTTTTACTGTTTTAGCATTAATTTCATGTTTAACTTATACAACTGTGGTGTTCAGAGCTGAGCAAATTAAATTTGCCACTTAAAGTCCAACTTCCACGGATTACCACAGTTACCTCTATCGTCACATATACATCACTATGAGATCTGACAAAGGGTAGTACGAAACTTTCAAAATGACTCGGTTTCAACTCACCCGCGTTATTATACAAATATCGCTGTGAACAGCACTGGTTGTGATGAGAGACAGGTTCATTAAAAACACCCTAATCTTACAGTTCGCAATTCGAAAAAGTACACATTACTTGCGAGAAATGATTAAATCTAACTACTACAGTCAGCAGAGTCTAAGGACTATTTGGTATGTGGAGTAGAGCTCTTAGTTGCCTCAATAATTACTGGAATTTGATGGGACTAAATTCTTGTTGCCATCGATTCATATTCAGCACTAAGCGATAAATAAAATACTTGAATGTCCTTTAAAGATTAGCTTCACTTTCTTGGATAAATTGAACATTGGTGACAACTGACCGCAGCTACCGCACTCCAACTGACTTTCTAATCAGCCTGTCGAGTTTCGCTCTAATTGGAGGACGGCAGTAGTGGATAACCTTGCCATGACCGGGACTAGAAATCCAGCCACGCTCTTATAAGACTACCGTGTTGACCACTGCACCACTGGTCTCACATTAAGCACGATTAAATCATCATACGTGAACGCTCGGTCACACTCGCTTTTATGCAATGCTCTGATTGCCCGATCGTATGGAGTGCGATATTTGTGATTGATTCCGAGTGATGCTCGGATTGCATTAAGCCAAAATCGTCTAATACTCACCAATAATCGGAATATTGTCCACTAAGTGAATGGTGTCTGTGATTTCAGTTTGGGGTAAGTCCTAGTCATGGGGTCATCGATTGGAGTTAATAGGGTGGTTGCAATTTTAGTTCCGTTTCACACACCGTAACTACTGGCACTACTTCAGAAATTGATATAAAAATGAAGTTTAATGTTTTCATTAGTGGCCGCGGATCAACCAGAAAAAGTAATGAAGTCCAATACTGATTTGAAGAGAGGTAGAATTAATTTCGTTTTCGGTACATCGATAAAAAAGGAATCGCTTTCTTAAATCGCTTATTAGACGATACGTTACCGTTAATAAATAAGTAGTATAACCAGTTAATTCATTTGTTATAAATTGTAAAATTGAACCCATCCAAATGTACGACGGTCTGAAATGAATTCAATTCACCGACGCATCCTAATCCTGAATCTGTCCCTAGCGTTTAGTTCCAAAAAATGTTGAGGCTAATTTGAATGTGAAGGGGACGTAATTCTGAAAAGCCTGGGCTTCAGATGGATCTGAGTCAACAATAAAAACAGCGCTCCAAAACGCATCAGGCATTCTCTCAAACGGACTAGGAAGTCACTCCACTGGCTCAAGGATTTCACCTTTGGACTCGGTCACTCAGCCGAAACACAGTTGTGATGGTTGTTCATTCTTGTTGCGTCGAGCTGCTGTGGCTCCATAATTCTTGGGTCACGAACTGTCCTCAATAGTTGAAAATGTGAACTAGTATTGCAATTGTGATACCTGATTAGTAAATCCTTGGTGATGGGATTCATAGTGCTTGATTGTTAGTGCGCATCGTTGGTTAACTGTTGCGCCCCCTAGCTGATATTCCATTTAGTGTATACACCTTGGTTTTGAAAACTGAGCTGCGTTTACTCTAGATCCGGGCTCAGAACCCCAGACAAATATCCTCAGTTTCTCGTGACCTGACAATCTACCACAGTTTGACCACATCTGCGATTATACAGCGATTGGGATATCCGCTTTTTCCAAACTTGTTTACGGCACTCTTCACCTCCTGTCCTGATTTGCCGTAGCTACAACTTTCCATTAAATTACCCACAAAAGCATACGAGTTCTAGATTGATATAACTGGAATTATAAAAGTTGGTATGTTGCGCGCGCCCTCTTAGGCGGTCTGCTAACCTTCAGTCAGTCTTCATCTACATATTGAAGTTGACTGATTGGAAAGAATTAGGTTGCTATTTTTATTCACAATGTTGTCAATTTTTCATTAGCCATATGCAATCTTACTGATGTGTCAACGAGCCACCTAGAGGAAATTGTTACCATGACATTTCACTATAATATACGACTTGGAATGTTTCATATTAAACGCTACTGACTGTTGATCGAAGCCTTCACGAGTGATTATGACAGATAGTTGTGCTAATGCATGTGCGTACTATGTGGGGTCATTGGAGCAAAAATGATCAATTGATTGTCAAATACGTGGATAGTTGTTCAATTACTGCTGTGGATGCGTATGTGCGCATCTGACTGGCTATAATCACTCAACAACACTTCAATTCAACGCATTTTTGTAAACAGACTAGTTGTAACGTTAGCCTAAACGCGAAAGAAGACAGTCAAAACAGAATACTGTGCATCTTAAGGCATTGGCGATAAGTACTTTGTTAAGTAAATATGCCAGTCGTATTGGTAATGAGTAGTTCGGCAGAACTGACGATTTTGATGGGATCCAACTGCGGAAAGTCAGGGATTCGGCTGGATCCGAACCAGCGACAGCATGCCCAGACGCTGCAAGCGCTTTACCAGTTGAGCTAGGAAGACACACCGGGATCTCAAATAGTTCACATTTGCACTCGGTCAGCCACTCGTCCCGTTGTCTTATATAAAATCCACCAAATAATCCAAGGGATCCACTGCACATGCGAGAATTTCCGAACAGCTCAAGCTGGAATCCACCGCCACTGCCAATCAGAGAAATTGCATTACGAATGATTTGGTTGATTCCATCGGATCTAGCGGAGGCCCTGAATTTTCACAGTTTGGTCTTATCCAAATGTTGAAACACTGAGTTCCCTTCAATAACTTCATCAGCGCAGAAAGAAGACATATGTTGCGATATGTTAACATTTCGTTTACTCTCATCAGTGGCAAACGTAAAACATGCAAGTTATATATGACAGACAATTAGAGATAGACAGGGTATGGACACGCATACAATCACACCACGTATTGTCATCACCACCACGGCAACCATATAGGTTGCTTCACCCACTTTTGTGCACACAGCGCCGGCTGGTGAGCTCTAATCAGCATGGCTTCGCTAAAGGCCAGTTGCAATTCAAAGGCGATCACCTGGCAAATGACATCAAGCACAAACTGAAGTGTGCCCTATCCCGGACGTATACGGCTGCCCAATTACGCTTGGTTCAAACCACCAAAGGACTCGTTCTACACAATCGAGAACGCAGTCGGTCTGACCATTCTGTCTCTCACGTTGTCTATCAGTTCACTTGCAGTTGTGGTGACGTTTACATAGGCAGAACAGACCGACGGCTATCTCAGCGTGTGGCCGAACACCTCCCAAACTGGTTAAAACAGCGCATGACACAACTGGAAACCGATGGATCGGTTACTCGAAGCCCTGCGTCATCGATTGCCAGACACATCATGATAACAGGTCACCAGGTGGTCCCACTTAACTCTTTCAAAATATTGTTACGTCAGCAGAACCCGAAGCTACTGGCCTTTAGCGAAGCCATGCTGATTAGAGCTCACCAGCCGGCGCTGTGTGCACAAAAGTGGGTGAAGCAACCTATAGGGTTGCCGTGGTGGTGATGACAATACGTGGTGTGATTGTATGCGTGTCCATACCCTGTCTATCTCTAATTGTCTGTCTTATATAACTTGCATGTTTTACGTTTGCGACTGATGAGAGTAAACGAAATGTTAACATATCGCAACATATGTCTTCTTTCTGCGCTGATGAAGTTATCCAAATATGTCAATACATAGGATGACTGTAAAAAAAACTGAATATACCGTACGCTAAAAGCTGTCACTGAACACAATAACACTTACAAATTGAACATCATTCACATTTGCTCACAGCTTTTGTGTTCACGTGTTTCTTTCCATCTAGTTCTTTTTGAAAGGAAACTGTGCTCAAGTTCCACTCCTGCCACAGATTACCTGTAGTACTTCTGGCGAAATAATCGTGTTAGCCACCGCACCTTTAATCCCATAGTAGGGACGACCGACCTGACTTCTAAATACCAGCCACTTTTGCGAGTAATTGTCAGGTCAACCGGTTGTTCCGAGGGAAGGCGGCAACGGTCCTGTTAACTCAAACCGAAGTTGCCACAATCAGAACGTTTTGTCTAGTTTAAAACACACAGATCACCAAACTTGCTGGGGAATGTTTTGATAACTGGATAATACGGATTGAACATCAAATTAACACAACGAAATCTTCCACTAACTAATTCTTCAGTAAACAATTAAAACTGTATACCGTTAAATTCATGGAACTTATGCATGAAATCCACTAAAGGTTGTTTTATAGTAGCTGATGTTTTTCAATTTTTATCCAGGTGAAACCGAATTTTTCGTTAATGGGCGATTGCATATTTGCTGATCAACCAATCGGGTTTTGAAAGTTAAAACTTCCGTAACGTATAGATCCCTATTTAGTATACAATAGCACTATTGAAACAATGTCATATCAAACCATGTCAGTTATTTTCACAGCAGCTGCACGAAAACTGCTGTTAATCCTATGTTACATCCCCATCAGAACTAGACCACGGATCAAAGGGTTTACGTTCAATATTTCTAGAACGAGTTCACGCTAACAAGTACCGAGCACACGGAAGCAAATCTGTCAAAACTTAGACAAACGTTTGTTTTTCTGCTATAGGTTTCGCCAACGTAAGCATGCCCCTATTTGTAATTTTGCTGTATACGTATACTTTTGCAAGCATACTTGCCAAGGGGTGTTGGAATGAAAAATGCCATTTAAACTTGTCACCAGAACTGACGGAACCTAATGTTTAGTGATCAACAACAGCATTGGTAGACTTCAGTGTTCATTGCCTGGTTGATCTCAGTGAAACCGTGTACACTGAGATTCGTTTTACAGATTCTACATGACAGAGGGCAGTCGAGTACAAGAGACACCCGATGTAACGTCGTTGCACTTCTGATGCGACCGTGCGGTGAATGGACAACCAGTTCATACCATACATTCGAGTCTAGCTGGAGAATAACACTTAAAAAAAGAGATCTCTTCAAAATAAATGTCAATGGAGAGACAATGTAACGAAGCCAGTTACACCTACCGAGCTTATATCAACGAATTTGCACATTATGTACAAACAATACCAAAAAATTGATTATTTTCTCGTTCAGGAGCTTTGACAATGTTTACAATGTTCATGTAAGCACAGCTATTTGTATGAGAAAGTGAAATATGGTGTGCATTTGCTAAAGTGTCATCGTGTTGATCTAAATTTTGTAAGTTAATATTTTACACATCAGTGTAAATTAAAATTTCTTGAATGTGACGTATAAAAATTGATCCGGAATAAACAAAATACAGTACAGCGTACTAATACTATAAAATGAATACATTTAAACATTACACTGATACGAGCATCGAATGTACACATGCACGGTGTCAACAAGAACCGATAACCACAAACAGAGTCCTGCGTATCTGGTGAGTTGTGAGAAGGCGTCTGAAGTGGCCTCAAACGTCTTATCCAGGTCAGCCATAACCACAGAGTTGAATGCTGTGGTCCAAGAGTTACTACCTTCGAACGGACAGTAGTTCTACACGCGCAACAGCTCGTTATTTAAAGGTGAAATTCAACCGATTGACATTTGGTTCACTCAGTCAGATCCGTTGATGGACTGACATATATGTGTGCATCATGTGGTTGGTTGTGGATTGGTTTCCGATGTGAAATCATCTACACACTCTCCCCACCAGTTGCGATTTTCCCGCTAACACGGCAAAAAACGTAGATAACCGGTTTTATTACTCGAATCCCAAGTTATACCACAAAGACGCCTAGTCAATTGTCAGTACAGTGGTACGTAGCATATTACAGTTGACGAGTGTACACGACTCCTCGTTTGTTTATTCTGAACAATAAGTAACGTTTCATGGACCACATGTTTGGACAATTGTAGTTCCATTGAAGAGTCCTGTTATCTACGGACTTGGATGTTCACCGAGTTCGGCATTTAAGCTGCAAACGTTTAATCATAAAATGAGGTGACATCATAAGTACGCAATCGTTTGAGCATATGACATCCGAGTAGCTAGATCGTCACTCCGAGTCACGAACAGCACCGCCCTCATTCCTAACTACCAGAGGCTTCATATTTTTCAGACACTGGTCAGTTTTCAAGACTTGCGTGCCGCTGTTAGAATGCAGCAGTGTGAATCTGAAAACTGTTACAAACCCTAGAGGACCAAAGGTAGATTTGTGCAGTAAGTCGCTTTTGTTAGTAAACAAGTGATAACCATCGATTTACCATGACGTTGAATTTACAGTGTATATGACAACCCGATAGCTACGTACACACTAGTTTATGAAGAATGCACTCGTGATGGTTCCGTAGAAGTAAGTAGTTGAAATCTTTCTCGAAATGCCCTAGTGGGCATTCCCACCTCCTCACCCATCATGCAAATCGTATCAGTGACTGGAGGTTAGCGACACTTAATTCTTTTAAGATGGAAGGCATGCTATGGAACGGTGATGAGACTGAAGTCTGCCAAGTTAGCTGTGAACGAGTTGTCCAGTAAACCATCCATCAGTTCGGAGGTTATCGTAGGGAAAGCCGGATTTTGTTATACTGTTGTATCACTTCCGTTCATACCTATCGATATACAAGTGATTACAAATTATGTCCAGGCAGGTGACAATGATGAAAGAACCTGCTTTAGAAATTACGTTACTTCTAACCACTCACATTACAGAAGTGTCCGAAATTTTAATATGTTATCAGCGTTATTCGTACCAGTGTTTTCTACTAATGGGGCAAGGGTGTAACAAAGTATATGCTACTGATTAATGTCGAGGGTACGAACAACTTCAAGGTGGACATCACACACATTAGATCGTGGCATACACAGTAACCTTCCAGTTAGTCTGTTTCAAAAAAGACTACTAGAATCGAGTTTTGCTCTTGTCAGAACGATCAGTCTACTGATCGTTACTCGCAAGCAGAAGTGACTGAACGAGGTGAAAGGTGCTGTGATTAACGTAGTTACCGCTTCCTGGTCATGGTAGGTGTTAAATCAATGGAAGAGTCGGAATATGCGTACTAGTAGCTTAGTCTTAAGCACTGTCTGGACTGGATATACATGTGTATATATATATCCTAAAATTGGCAGAGAGCAGAATATTATACATGGATATATATACTGATATCGATCGTGGTTCTAAAAATTCAGTAATGAGCAATTTAAATATAGAGCAACGTACGACCAGGTTTACATGCACATACAGCAATGCAGCGAAAACGTAACAAAGCGTTCGATTAGTTCCAGCGGTAAAACATGTAGCGGGTTACAGTTACTCATATAAACAAATGTGGTAGATTATGGTAGAATTTGAAATGTGGGTGAGAAAATCGAATACACTTGAAATGTTTACGTTCGACATAGTCCTCATGGAAGTGAAATTTGTGCGTACCAAACAGTCAGGAGTAAGAGCGAATAATGCAAACAGCTGGGTCACGTAAAATTCGGAGATTAGAGCATGTTCCTGTAAATTTGTGAGTAGAGTAAACTGAAATGTGAGACTGACGTTTACAGTAGAGATGTGCATCTCTGACGAGCTCCGACAAGAAACAAACCCAAGCATGTTGATTCTTTTCCGAAGGTACTCACTGGAAAGTCTATGTACATATGACAAACGCGAAGAAATATGAGTGATATTCAGCTTTAAAGCACATGCCTTCTGTAAGGCTAATTATGAGATCAATCATACTCGTAACTGTCCATCTTTGGTCTGGAATTCCATTCACATATCTGATACACTGTTCTATTTATAATTCCACCGTAAAATTATTTTGCAGATGGAGAGGAGTACTGTTCTATCCACGATGCCGACGATTTGCGGGTTGCAGAAGAATGTTTTCTGGACGGCCCATATTCTGACGGTGTGGTTCGGCTTGTTATTACGGTGAATCGGACAGAAGTTGGAAACGTGATGCAGCCACCGAAACCAGAATCTAATGTGAAACCCTTGATTTCACGTGACTTGAGGTCCAGCTCATCAGCTTCCAATCGTCAAAGCCGAATTATGCAGACACATCGTAGGATGATATCCGATCAATCTTCGAATAATGTTCGCCCAAACACAGTGAGGTCAACAGAAGCCATGAACACGCTCAACACTGCAAAACATGATCATTTTATCCCCTTCACCGATACCCGTGTAGTACCAGTTCAGCCACCACCGGTCGGCTTTCAGTTCAATCCTGCTCAAAACAACGTAGGAACACCGCTGTCCCCATTCAATGAGAAACTAGGATCACGGAGATTCAGTGCATCTCATTCAAATCTGCTGGGCATGGCTGAACGAGCCACACGCCAGCCCGTTTATTTGGAACCAAAGTTTAAGGCAATGAGAGCGATGGGTTTTGATCAGGATGAGAAAATGCTCAAAAAACTTATTCGTGAATGTTATGGCGATATAAATCGAGTGATTGAGAAGTTGACAAACAGCTAATTTGTTTCACAGTCTCCAATGACCAGCCGCAAGTGATCCGTGCATTGTGTTCCCGGTCAAATTAAGTACTGCGACTTATTTTACTGGAATGCCCAAAGAAATATGAGGTCAGATTATATTATCTTGAAGATATGTATTCAACGCTTTATGCTTTAAATCAGACGGGGTATCTATAAAGATCTCACTGATATTTCCGGGTTGAAAAGCAACATTTCACGAAAGAATTTCCTTTGTTAATACACAGTTGACATTACACTGGAACAGGTAAACTACATGCTAATTGGGTGACACTTAGTGTCTAAAAAGTATTCCAGACACCATAAACGGATAAGATATGTTTACGTTCATTGCGTTGATCGAAATTTGTTATGCGAGGACGTATCCAAATGGGCGCTTGCACGCGGGCAATTACCTTCGTAATGACAGGAAGATTAAATGACTGGAAAAATGACAGACAGAGGTTCCCGTGTGTGGTGCAGCTGAACGAAGCTTTAGCGACTGAATACAAGTGAGATTGATCTGGTTATGAAGAAAAACAGAACGTATCCGAGGTCGGCCCATTTTGAATGTAATAATCAGTCTGTCGTACACGTAACTAACCCCGGCTGCATATGCAAATATCGCAGTCATTTATGCACTTGAGATCGGGCCTACCGTAACTAGCTAAGGTGAATGAGTAACCATTTTAGTGTCAACTAAATCACGTCAATAAACATGCGCATTCAATTAGGCCAACCGTACTTTAGGTCCTGTGTGTTCCGTCTCTGCGATATTTGTATAATCATGTGAATTTAACTTGCAATTGATCAGCAGCATCGGACATTCTAACCTTATGACCAATATCACTACAAACTGTTCATCAACTGGATCGTTTAAGCACACTGTTAACACACGGTTTATTCACGTAAAAAAGAATTATGAAACTACCTAAATCTGCTGCTGAATGCGACTCCGCACAAGTTAGATTAGTTTGCTCAAACTGAAGTGAGCGATCTCTGTGCTAGTCTATAATGAGCGGCCATGACGTACATTTAAAGAAAGCAACGTAGCAATCAACCGTTTCGTTCTAGCCCACGTATTCACCCTCAGTTTAACTTAGATTAGTTAACACTGTATGGTGAGATAAATCTTCAGACAAAACCTACATAATGTATAAAAGAAAGTGACGGTTATGTAGCGAAAGGAAGGTTGCGTTAGCTTGAAATGTGAGAAAAAATCAGTTGGCTTTGTCGTTGTTTGTACTGTAGTCTGGGTACATGGGTAATCACAAACAGATCATTTCAAATCGCAAATACTCACAGTCGGTAAGGGCTTTCACATTCAGATAAGCCTTTCGGTTAACACACTCAAGAAGAAATCATTAGTGTCTTTCGCCGTCCAAACCGCAATTTACAATCCGGCCCTGGTGCTTAACAGACTACCCTGATAAGAACAAGATTAGTTACCTCATAATAAGCAGGACAGAATGACCATATGTTTACAGCCCACTGTTTTAGGTGTGTAAACAAATTATTTCTAGGTAAACGTGATGAGTAAGATAGTCAACAGAAAATGTTATTTTCATAAATCTATTGTGTGTATCAATAGCAACAGCAAACAAAAAGTGTTCATAAAATGTATTTAGGCTCATCAAGCTATCCGACGTACAGTTCAGCATTATGCGAATAAGATAACAAGTTCGTGGTTCTCTGCTTCCATTAGTAAAGTTGTGCGTAACATCGTTTTAAGTATGCACTCTGATACACGATAACACACACACACAAAAGGTAACGATTAAGAGGTCTTAAAAGTGAATATTTTCGTTCTAGTGTGATTCTCACAAATGCACGAAAGAAAAGCTGATTAACAAAGGCTTCTTCTTGTTAAAAATGGACTGAAATGAACAAGTTAACCATCAATAGGTCTTGTAATACACGAGTAAGCAAACTTCATTCATCATGAAGTATGATGAAAACTGCTTCCTGGAATTCCGTACCTGACAACTCTGTACTCTGTGTAAATACTCATCAAACTAGCGAAAATCACATTTTAACGTTAATTGAAATCAAGTTAATTAATCACAATATGTCAAACTTCCATACACTCAACTTCTCAAAATATCTCACCTACAGACAAGTAAACGGTTGTTACATTTGAGAATATGCTACTTTTGGTGACCAATATTGTCGAGACTTCTCAAGAACAGCACACATCCCTTTAGTGAAAATTATATAGAACAAATTTATTTCCGATTTTAATGAAGATTCATTATGAGCTTGAAATCAGCCGAAACGGTAGAAAGATTTAAAACATTCTACCCGTACGACTTCCAAAAACACTTAGTTTTGTAATAATCTTCTGAATACTTCTGTTGTGCTGGGTACATAGTAGTCATACATTGTGGAAGCACAGTACTCGCTCAAACTATGGTCAATAATCTTTTACTGGTGTACCAGCCACATGACTACGGAAAACCATACTAGTCTCATCTAAAGATGTACGAAGTAACAGCTAGCTTCAAAAATCAATACAAACAGTTGCATTTAAAATCGCAATAAGACAACAAATATATTCGTCACATACACCTTTGCACCTTCGTTGTAATATCTGAAACTCCAAACCCTTACTTTAATTCACGTCATCTTTGAAGCACATTCGTAGCATATGTATGATTCATTTAAAATGTACGTATGGCTGAAGGTTGGGAATGCATTTGTACATGTAGATCTGTGTTGAACTGTCTATAAAAAATGTCAGGTCTGAATAGTGTTTCGATTTCAGAAGTTCATCAGCGGAAAGACTACGCTACGTAGCATCGGATGATAACGGCAGGATCGGAAACCTAACCACTGCCTATCAAGCGTACAACAACCGCACTGTAACCTATACCAGACAACAGCTAGTTACCGTAATCAGCGATAGGTCAAGAGTAACTTTATTCCGCTCTAATGATTTCGATGATCAAGTTATCTGAATATGCGGTTTGATGTCCCGAATACGGGCATCATATCGCTGGTTTGATTCGACCAATGATGACGTGGTTACGGTATACACTGATTGGTTGTTCGTGTTGGGTATGGTTGAAAGAGGTTAAGACAGTATTCGCCGCTAATCAGACAGCTCACTTGGTGTTGTGACTCAAGTGACTTGACTCCTACCTCGGTGAATTACACAACTTAAGGTCATAACCAGTTTCATACCTCTGCTTATTATCACCTCAATAAGACTTATTTCCTTCAAGATTTGAGAACGATAAGCCTTGAATAGGGAAGTGGAAACGTATATTAGAAGATAGTGGATAAAATGTGGCGTCGTTATGCAGTACATTTGTGCTGTATATTTAGTGGCACTCACGAACAGTGATTCATGACTCACAAAGAACCCTCAAACGTGGACTATCAACAGATCTTCTTTGTTAATTATGCAATAAACTTCCTGCAGCTAATCTTTAACCGTTCCATACTGTCCCTTCAACCGCCTCACTAGGCTGCGACCTCACGCAGCTAACGGTGCGGTAAGTAAGCGGAGACATGCTGAGGGAAACACAATCTGCGACAATTTTTAGAGGGAAGAACAATCCACATGCAACGTAAGTAACTCAAACCACATTTAGCCTTAAGACAACAATAACGCTTACTGTTACACAACCGTATTCATGAATGTTAGATCTGACGGGGGCAAACAAAGTAGGCGGAATTTTTCTGCAGATGGACTGGCACCGTAAACGCTACTGCAGTTTCCAGCTTCTAATCCTACCAATGACCAGTGTTCTCAAGCACAGCACAAGTATCGTACTAGCTTGCTTCCTCTTGTCTAATTACCGGCTAATTAAAGTATCAAGGTTTTACCTGAACCAACGGAGTATGTTAGTCGTTTGCAGCCATTCATGTCCAGGGAGACTGATCAGCCATACCGATTACAAAATAAGCCACTTAGTTACCCGCGGAAAGCTTCGCATGCTCAGCACACATTATATTTTTTCACCGTGATAAGCTCTGAAATTTCGTACAACCATCATACGGTGATCTTTATCAAATTTTGCCCAACTCGCGCATTAAAACACTGTACAACAACATATCGATCAATCGACTTATTCTAACACCAAACAAGGGGCCCTCTTTAATGCGAGTAGCATAAGTATGCATTTAACAGTAATGATTGGAGTCAAGACAATTTCGGGGATCTCGAGTGAGAGGGCCTACGTGAGGTGAATTGGGTTATAGTTCGAAGTCTGCACGACAAATGTTCGCACATTGTGAATCATGAACTAACAAATGGGTATAACTAATGAGCAGTATGGCAGATTTATGATTTTAGATGAGACCCTGCAGGGGCAGTAGATTCCCTGAATCATTTGGTGGATTCCATATGAGACAGTGGGATGGGTGGGTAACAGAGTTCAAATGTGAAATTTCAGAGCTCCGGGTGTGGCTTCGTCGCTCAGCTGGTAGAGAGTTTTCCACGTTAAGGCATTCTCTGTCTGTCTTTGGTTCGAACCCAGTCGGACGACACCAAGAACGCAGCAGATAAGGCAGGACGGTACAGTGAGACTGTGAGCACTGATTAACGACTCAATCACATCTTGACAACCGAAACTTAGGGGAAAGCTTCAAGGCACTCAAAGTGATTAGCAGTAATATCAATACCATTATATAGAATATCTTAATGAGTATAGGCAGGCTGGTCATCTAGTGGGCCAGAAGATCTAAGAAAGAACACACCTACTTCTCAATATCCATCGCTTGTCATTCTTGACACGAAACATGCTTACACCTCGTGACAATGGAACATTACACAGCCTGGCTTAAAACCAGGGTGACCAAATGTACTAGCTGTACTAGCATGGCACCCTTAAGTGATATGGACCATCCAGTGGACCAGAAGCAGGTTTACCGCATAGTTTACAGAGTTCCAGGTAATCATTCCAAAAATGACCAGGCAACATACGTTAGCCATCACCGAAACGATTGCAATCCGGTGAGAAATTCAGCTGTTTGTTCACGAAAAATTTGTTGTCGTAACCGTAACCGCTCTTGTACGCACGCGTACAACTCCCCTGAATGCGTGTAGTGCACCTCACGCACACGCACATTTTCAGTTGGCTTCTGGTACGGAGCATAAACTTATTTCATATCTAGAATGAATGGATATTGAGATGTGTGTTTTGTTCTTCTCTTCCCTGGCTATGGAAACAACCCAGTCTGCTTATACGCTTAGGATGGTATTAAACTGATGACGAATTATCGAATACACGTTTGAGAATCTTATTGATCAGTTATCTGATTTTCAACCAACTAGTGCTTCCAATCCAGGTCGGTTAAAGACTAAGTTCACCGATATAGCTTATGGGTTTATCAGCACTCTAATTAAAAGTCGATGTACTGTCACGAGGCAACACCTGCAATCATTAAGAGAACTTAAGTCACAAAACGTGGTAATACTTAAGCCTGATAAGGGTTCTGGGGCCGTCATTCTAGACAAAGATGCGTATGTACAGAAGACCTTATCAATACTGAATGACCAAAGTTTTGACGAATAGAGAGAGTGGACAACATTAGCGAAATAAAGGACCGCATAGGACGACATCTTCAGCTGCTGTTTCAGTTGCGAATTATTGACAATTACTGATGAGTAGTCGGGGATTTGGTTTATTTTCAAGTTGACCATCACTCACATTTGATCGCAGTAACTGTGTCTCCTCTCGAGACGATCGGGCAACCTGATCATTGCTCACAAGCGAGAGTGGTTGAGCGTTCAGATTTGATGATTCGGTCGTGCCTAATGTGAGGTCAATGGCGCAGTGGTTAAC
>QNGE01000904.1:69692-82714 GCA_008508345.1 Paragonimus westermani
GCCTATTGGTGCCACTTCAAATTGTGTTCACCAATTTGTATGTAGCTGCGGAGAAAGTTGCATAGGCTGAACCGAGAGATGCTTCAGCTCCAGAATGAAGGGACATTCACCTAGGTGGGTACAGGAGTCCGCATCACCGGAGAATGGCAATGTTGCTGAAACGCGTAAACAGCCAGTTTCCTCGGTCACCAGAAACGTCCTGACCACCGGTCATGCTACCGATCCATCTTGTGCATTCAGAATCCTGTTGTGCCATTCTAACCCGAGATTCTTACGGTTTGCTGAAGCAGTTGCAATTAGTCGACTAAAACCAGCTCTCTGTGTTCAGAAACAACTGTTCGTGAACTTGACCGTTCCCTGAACTTAATGAGTTCTCCTAACCCAATTATTGATTATCCACCCCTTTATTCGTTTATTACAAAAACCCATTCATGTTATTGTAAACTTGGTACTGATGAGTCAATACGAAATGCTTGCATCTACCAGTTTTCTTGTTCTAACTGCTTTTTTCAGAATACACGTTCGCCACATTTGTTCTTGTATAACCAACTGGGAATTTCTACAAAAGACCAGTATCGTTTAAATGAATGTTACTGCCAACAATCACTGTCGGACCAAGCACCCTGGAACATATCTAACGAAAACTATAGAAAAAGACCGACCATTAGAAGGATGACGGATTGTTGAACAAAAAACAAATGAGCCTCACTAGTTTCTAACGGTTAACAGAATAAAACAAATCAGCACTCAATATCTGGTTAATTTAATAAAAAGCTAGTTAGGATGGACCTCATCGACCTGAAATCAGCAAGTGATTACCCACTACAGAACTTCCGCTCCACGTGGAAACAAATTATGCTACCCTGAAATCCACATTGCACCATAAGGTGACAACTTGGTAAATACGGCAATCCTTTCGTTTTCGGAAGTCTTCGAGAGCGACCGATTATGAGAAAACCAAGTTCTAGAACACAATCATTTGACTTTCCGGATGTACTCAAAGCGAAAGGCTGCAGATTTTTCATGTAGTTTTACACCGTCAAGAGTAAAATCTACTTGAACTATTTAACTTCCTGGTTTACCGTCACTTCTTCTGACTTAATTCCAGTCGCCTGACGGTGTTAACTAAGCTTAATCGATTTGTACTTACCACATCGGTACTCCCTGTCATTTTACACAATACTCTTAGATGGTATTCATCATCTGCAGAAACATGGTAGAGGGAAGCACCGCACATATCGCTGTCTTGCCTTACCATCTCAATACAGCAATTAGTCGCAATAAGAATACAAATTTGTTGTGGGCGCTGAAAGTGGCATTGGAATTCACATCAAGTCAGGCTCGTTTAACAACGTGCATCGTCTTGGTAACTACCTCTGGTACTGTGTAATTCGGTAACAGCTTCGAAAAACTACAATTAAAAGAATCAGCTAACTCTCTGCTCTTTGGCTTTATCAGCGTAGCACAGGTTGGTGACAGAGTTACTGTTTGAAATATCTAAATTAGGTGTAGTGTCAACAAACAACAGAATCCGACGCTACTGATAGATTTCAACTAATCAGCTTCAGAATAAAGATGCTGTTACACAGTTATTCCCGGAACGCTTTTAGGTACGATAAGGCTACTTCCTTTCTACAGGCTTGAAGCCCAATGATTAGAGGTACGGTATGCCTCATAAACGCACCCCTAGTGTTACGGTATCAGCCCACATTCAAAGCATTCGTGCTCAAAGGCCGTGGTATACTTTGTGTTCGAAGTTTTCTTTAGCAAATTACGCTAACATAAGACGGTTGAGAGATTGTTGAGAAAGTCCAGATCGTCACTTTTAGGAATCTTGGCAAGTGCAACCAGAAAGCGTTTTTTATCCCCCAGGAATTTATTCTGTCCACTGAGAACCTATAGGAATAAATCTGAAACTTAGCACGTGCTTAACTTGTATGATCGTAAGCAGCAACTACTTTCTCATGCTCTGAACTAACCATCTGACACATGGGGTAGTTCAGTTTACAGCTCTGTTATGCGGAGCTCGCTTCAATTTCAGCACACACGCGTGGACCATTCAACCGTTGCGTCAGTAACGTCGCCCACAACTAACCCACTTTAATGTGACATCTCTTTAATTGGTAAATTAGTCAATTGTTATGTCCTTACTCCCCAGTTGTGATTGCGTTCTGAACTGGCTTGCAGGACATACCAAGGAACTTGATCACGTCCGTGCAGTTTGTGTATTCAAAAATCCTAAAACTTTGCTCGGATTGCATCCGACTGTTGCACCGTCAACAGTCATGGCCCATCTGACCGGGTGATGGAAATTCGTGACTCAATTACTGAACCTAGTCGCGCACACACGCAGGCACAGAGAGCCAACGAAATACGGCTTACCCTGCCAATTGGCAATTACGAGTACCGTGCTACCACTTCGTTGGATCAAAGGAGTTCACACATACACGACGGCTAACCGCTGCCCAACTCATTATGTCCAGGCTACACGCCGAGCACACGCGACAAAAGACAAACTGGGAATGTCGGAATGTACGATACGTACCGGACACTTGGGCCCGGCAACAGAATCAGAAGTCCAAGCCACGGGTCTTACCTCACGGGCATGCCGCCTAACCATGCCGGTTAAGACGACCGAGCCCATCGACCCAGTGAAACGATGCCGAACTAGCAGGCTCTCGGTTGGGTGGGAAGCAAGCCCGTTTTCAGACAAGTTGCTCGACTCAGTAATTCGGCAACCACGGTGCACGATCGATAACACGTGACTACCACGCAAGTCTCCGCTACTGATTCAACAGCTGGAAGCCAATGCTGAACTAGTGATCGGCGTGCACCGGTGAGCGCAAATGGACAGTAAAAATACGATAGTACCCTAACGGATTGTGTCATCAAGATAGTTTCTTCACCAACCGATTGATAATAAAAAGCTGCATTCATGAACAAAACAGATTTACAAAGCACTAGGACACTGATTAAAACCTAACCATTTTTCCACTGAATCTGAGACGCGTGATGCCGTGCCTCTAGGCTTATCGTGCCATTTGTAGACTCTGACGTGACGGGCTACAGCCACGTTGTGAAAATGGTAGACATTTTCTGTCAATATGTCTTATTTGACCATTTTATTGATGCCATCATGAAGGAAATTTGTTGCCTAATCGAAGTCGACGTGGACGGCTCGTTCAAAAGTGTTGTTCACATCGAGACGCTTTGTTCTCTGCAGACCAGTAGGAGAAGACCGTTTGGTTTGGGTTCACAGAAAACATTCGCATCGCACAAGTTTCGGTTAGGTGATGACGAAGTGGGATATTGTATTGATACATGAGCACTGATCGAGCTGGCGTGGGAGGCGGGTAAGGGTCGTAACACACGCCTTATAGGTATTGTTTGTTCGCAAACTGACTTCTTTAGGACTGTACAGCCGGTAAATGTAGATGCTTCCGATGGTGGTTTGGAATCGATACTTTCATTTCACCGACTGCACATCGGAACTGTGGGCTTTAAGGAGACTAGATCGATCTGTATGTGTGTGTGACTATCCATCTATCTGACCTGCTGACCTTTTCGACTGCCTCGTCGTAGTGGTCAGGCCTCTGTGCTGATTTGATCCGGCAGGCTATGGTGACTGGGAGTTCGGAAATTGTAGGTCCAACCACGTCAGATTGGCCGAAGTGGAGAGTTTAGACAAAAGGCGGTTGCGCTGATCGTGCACAGTGTCCAGTATGCTGTGTTCTGGTTGGGGTTGACGTATAATATTGTCTGACCTGGTGTGAGTGTGCGTGACTTGTTTTTGCATGCAGTCACATGTGTTGACTCTATAGGTGTGGAGCTGTCGAGTCTGCGCATAGCTGTTGCAATTTGGTTGATGTTGGTTTTCTGCGTTGTTGCGCTTTTTGTGCTTACGTTTGTGTCACCTACTGGCTTGCTGTACAAGCTTCTGGGTCAGAGGTTTCGCCTGAGTATCGTAATTCCTCCCCTATTTAGATCCGGGAGTGCTGGCAGTGTCAAAAACGGATATAAAGCATGATTGTACAAGGTAAACCGAATATCACTCTACACCGGTCACCGCGCAGGATAAATCGGGTCGCCCTATCTGGTGTATATGACAGGGTGGATAGGTAGAAATACGCTACTGTCAAACCATCCACTTCTCCTCTCCTAATAACCCCGCCCGTAAAAATCCCAGAGCAGACAATGCTTACTCGGGTCTCAGCAACACGAATATCAATCTGAGACAATTCAGGGGACACAAGACGCTTTCCGTTTGGAAATGGAACGTGCGCACGCTGTTGGAACGATGCAACCCCACAGGAAGGCCAGAACGGCAAACCGCATCCACCGCGATGCTATCGACGTAGAAACATTGAGTGAGACAAGGTTTGCGGACCAAGGTAAGTTGAGGGAAACAGGTCTCAGTACACCTTCTACCGTATAGGTTAACCAGCAGACAGTGATCGGGAGCATGGCGTCTGTTTCGCANACTCATCCACGAAGTGGTCACCACCATCTGCTTGACTACGTGTTAGTTTTGTTCGAACCAGTCACGAAAAACGTTGAATAGTGTTCTTGGATCCATCTGAGCAATCGTCTCATATATATGCGGTTTTACAACGGCACGAGAATCAGTGAACACATTTTGTAATATTCAAAATACTTTCAGTATAAACCTGGATAGATTTGCACATTTTTCTACCTTTTTTAATAATTCATTCCTGTTTCTTTGCTCCATCACTAATTTGTACTGCAATAA
The DNA here is from genome assembly GCA_008508345.1 of Paragonimus westermani. Lineage (NCBI taxonomy): Eukaryota > Metazoa > Platyhelminthes > Trematoda > Plagiorchiida > Troglotrematidae > Paragonimus > Paragonimus westermani. The sequence goes on from QNGE01000904.1 coordinate 74,443, forward strand.
GTGTTTGATGAGATGTGTCTCAGTGAGCTCGATGTCTGTTTTGTACTGAAGTGTATCTCACAGACAGGATTCCCTAAAGATACGCTTTTCTATATTGTTCACCTCACGAGGTTATCACTCCCTGTGGAATAATTCGGCGGCCTGAGTTGTAAAAGTATTCTCTGGTGTTTACAGCCAGTTGCTTCTTTTGAACAGGAAGTAAACAAACCACCCACATGCTAATGTGTCTGAGCATTTGCATATGACAATTTCGCCATATGTAGTAGTCAACACAATCACCTCATCAGAACTCTAATCAGAGTTGTATTCTTAGCAGCGAATAAAAGAGCACATCCAGTAGAAACTAACGTGGGTAACACTTGAATCTGGCGTTTTTATTCTAAACCGACTGACTGTTATCAGCTGTAAATGGCACGTTGCATGGTAATTTTCTGAATTCAATTTGACCGAGAAATCGCAAGTGGACATTCATCGATTTTGCTATCAGGACAGCAACGAAGAGATCGGGCAACATGTGCAATAATCACTGGCAATTATGGCTTAACGCTTGCGAAATGTGATGCACTCATGCGTAGTGTTGTTGTGTTCGCAAAAGACGCTTGGCCAACAAGTTGGTTAATTCAGCAAACTTCCGTACAAGTCATGTCAAAAACTAAATCACAAACGCGTACACTCACTTGCACGACAAACATGCATCCGCATACATTGGGTGACAGTACGTTGTCACTCGTCTTGGTGAAAGTTTTCACACAGCATATACACACCGTTCCGATAGTCTCTTCTTGTCCTTCGTGTTCGGGGCTTGTCCTTTTGTTCCTGAATGTCGCCTGTGGGTAATATACTACTTGTGAGTAGTATACTACTCACAAAGAAACTGCCTGATATACAACAGTATGGGTGAATGACGCAACGGTCAACACGGCTGACTTCTGGGTAGGTGAAACGGAGTTCATGTCTCGAAAATGGTGATAGCATACATAACTGGAAAGCGAAACGAGAATCACACACTCCTTTCTATTACTCAAGTTTGGTAATATGGCTCGAACCGAATCAACGGCGTACGTTCTGAGACTAATGTTAATGGCCAGTAGTAAGTAGCACGGAAGCCGCGTGTAACAACTGGGAGTGTGTGAACTAATTTGTGAAGAACGTGTTAACGATGTATTGGGATTCGAACTTTCGAAGTATCGGACAAAGTGAAACGTCCAACACCGTTCACTGTGGGTGGGGGGCTATCATCATGTTTAAGTTTGTGTGGATCTAATTTTGGAGCGATAGGCGAGCTGTGTGTAATGAAGCAGTGATATTTCAGTCTGTTTTCCGAGGCAGATTCAGTGTCTAGTGCCTGACTGAATAATAATTAGCCAATCAGACAAGCCTATGCTTTTTGTCATCATCTGAATTGCTTGTCGAGGCCTCACGGAAAAGTACATTCTGAAGTCAAGACTGCCATATACGTCCGACACGTCTGGTATGCTCCTTGTCCTGATTACCTCATATAATAATTGCTTGGCATATGTCTTGACAATATCCTCTCTCTGCTTTTTGACTAACTTTTCAAAAAGATTGGTGTTCGCGGGTTCTCCTTCTCCGGTTGGAAATCAGGTTGCGCTAAGGAGTGCGTAATTTTGATGTAGATGTTCCAATAACTGACCATGATGACCGCTGTGTACTGTTTAGCTTAACTTCAACGAATGTCTGGCAATAGGCTGTTAGCAAGTTCGAGATCAAACATGATGTGCGCCGGTTGAATTATTTTTTTGGGAATGATGTTTACCTTATCTAAACAAAATGTGAACAGGCTGAGAATAACACATTGTTTTGAGCAAGCTGTAATACCCTACGTTTCAAGCACCTCGAGTTTTCTTTGTCAGAAGGTGGTTGAAATGTACGGTATTACAACGGGCTCGTAACATTCTGTTATTCCCAATCTGTTTATCAATAACATGTTAAGCACGAAGTCCAAACTATTCAACTTCATTCGTACTAAATTTGGTGCGCATATCTTACGCAGGGTTTGCTTTTGATGGAACCCACTATCAGCACATATCTGACTGATGAACACAAATCAACTCAAAATTTTACTTCCGTGCATGATATTAAAGTGCTCCTGACCAAAATTTCAGATGCATGTGCTTGATGTTTAAATGACAATTTTTATGCGCGGTAAGCACCAAAATATATACACTGTAAACTCTACGGTATTTCAAGAAAATTATGATTCCCTCGTGATTGGTATGAGTTCACTCGCAGTCATTTTAAAGGATTAAATCGTGTTTCCTTGTTGTTCTGTTGTGAATTATAACTTTGGATGATGAAACCAATTCGCTTAGAACAAGAAACGGTACGCCCCCATTTCTAGTTCCGTCAGATGGGCCAGAAATAGGTGTTATGTTATGGACTATATTGGATTCAAATTACCTTGTTTTTCATAACATAAATTCCAATACCTGCCACAATCAGTGACCACGCAGTAGTCTAGTTTGGAAGTGTGTGCCGATCGCGTTACCGAGAGGTATCCCCTCATATTTATAATGAGCGGGAATTGCGACAACCATACGTTTTTTCCCACTGTTCACATGTGACTTACAACGAATTAATCGATTTCAGCATTCATTTCTTGCTTGTCAGCTTTATCCAAACACACCGGAAAAAAACTATCACGTGCTAAACAAATTGCTCAGTTGACGTTTAAAGACAAATAGCTTGAAACACACATGGTACTTTCATACTCACTGTGCAGTTTCAGTACCGGTGAAATCGGTAGTCCAAAACAGTCGGTTCTCAACAAACGGAGATAGTTTGAACTGATGAGAAATGCCTTCTTTCAAAATCATCATTCCATCTGCTCGAACAGAGTCTGGTCAAGAAGTGACACGTTGGAATGTGAAACAACCAAAAGACCAGATAACCTACAAGATGTTGACTGACCGGTTACGAACACTTATTGACACCCCAACAACAGGTTACGTTATCACTTGGACTGGTAAGTCTTCAAGGGACCTGATGTCTGTGTTTGTGATTCCGTTTGTTATGGGTCTAGATTCGATTTACTGTGTGATGAACTATAACTAATAGTCGAATGTATCAGTGTTTCAGGTCAAAGAAAACCCTGATAGCTGTTGTGAATTGTTGATAACTTTACATTTATGTACAAACTAGGCATACATTAAATTCAAATGACCCTCATTGGTGCTCACTTTATCTGCATTCATGCAACAGATGTTCGAAAAAACATGTCCGATCTATTCAGTGGAAATAAGGCAGTTCAGCAATTTGATAAGCGATTGATTTCACTGTTTAGATGTATGATTTGCTGAAATTACTCACTCCGAGTACGTTTGTCTCAATAGCTGATAAATCTGCTCCGACCCTTTTTCCATTGTGAATAAAATATTCTGCTTTCTGATTTATCTGTTTACAACATACTCATAATCTGTCGTTTCAGGTTTTGACTTAAGCTGTAAACCTACCAGTGATTTGTTCGATCGTATCAACTTGGTTCACGGTCGATTATTCACGGAATGAAAATATGTCATACTGAGACTGGCGGTAGGGAATAACACTGGAACTATATCTAGTACACTATATACAATGAATTGGCTACCCTTGTGTAAGTATACCCAACCGGACACATTTCTCAAAGGAGGTGACATGTGTGACTCTCTATCTATGCTCTTAACTTACATGCATCGTTGTGCGAGTGATTTATCAGAAACTTGAGCTGTCAACATTTTGAGATTGAAGAAAAAAGTAGTTCAGTGTGAACGGTAGGAAGGAATTTGTGGATAGTGGTCAGTTAAAACAGGTCTCTTGGGTGTGGAAACAAACCATCGGTCATAATTCAAACAATGAAACGACAAAGAAAGCATATGCGTTGTTTTCTGGTTCGCTTACATTTGAAAGAACTCTGGTTTTAGTGTGCTACAAGCTTGGTGAGATGATTCTGGTGGAAAGATGACGTCGATTGTGGTGAGTCTCTTTCATCTACGTACAGACGTGAGTCCCAGTTGTGCAAGTTTACCTCACAGCACATATCACACTGACAATGACTTTTCCGGCTGATAGAACCCATCATGTCTTCCCTAGAGTGGACAAAGTGAAGAGGAAGAGGTGAACGCGTGGTCCTCAAAATTGCTCTTCTACGGGACAAAGGTACACAGGAATGGGCAAATTGTTCGAATGCAGAGTAACGTCTACCCGGCATTAAACGTGCGTACCACAATTTAGTTGACAGTTTGAAGTCTTCAGATGTACACACTTGTCTGTTGGTTCAAAAAAGCGTTATCTGATCTTCCGAACATCCCTAGGGTGCACTTGTTCGTATTCACTAAGTAACCCGATTAGTGAGGAACCACAGGTTGCTGAGCGCATGCATGCATACGCGCGTATATCCACTTGGGGGTGAGATGAGCGAACCAAATGCACGATCTATGCGTTCGTTTGCACTGAATGCGCCACATTGGAGAAGTCTGCATGCTCTCTACTTGCTAGAAACAGAAAAGTAGTTTGAGGTAAACCCATTTTGCGTTTAAATATCCGTGTTTAATCAAGTAACCATTGTCGAGTATTTGCTTCCAACGCCTGGCAGCTGTTCTAAGCATGTCTTTGAGAAAACCTATTCTGATCAATATGCATTGCTAAACCCTGATTTCTATAATTTCGTAACACCACTATGTAGATGCTTTTGGTTTAGACAAGTCATGTGGTCTCCAATACGAAGCTGAAGTTTATGATCAATTGCCAACAGAAATGTCTCCATGCAACCGTTCAGGTGTGTGCACATTAATTCTTGTTTCATATCCTTGAGCACAAATCATAAAACATGAAGTAAAAATCTACCTAACCGCAGACAAAAAATGTAAATTTTGTTTTCATATGTTTTATCGACATAAATTCCATCTTGTTCCATCTGGGAGGAGTATATTGATTTTTTTGTCGATGAATGCACACATTCTGTATATTTTTTAATAAGATTTTAATTACGCTTTTTGTGAATCGTTTCCCAAGCCCCTAAACGCAAGATTTTTTCACCGTAAATTTTGGTTTTCGTTTCATATCAATAGAGAAATGTAAATTGCCGAAATAACGTCAGGTTAAAAAGCTTTCTTCAAACGTTTCTCAAAAATTCTTTAAGTTTTAATACAAGTAGAGCCTATCTTTATTTTTCGTTATGATACTTATAGCTTTCTTCCGTCGTCGCTTGCACAGGTCACTTGAACATAATTCTTGATTGTAACTACCTGCATACCATTTGTTAATACGTCTAGATATTGCTAATATAAATGCCCTCACATATACTACAACATAGATTCGGCGATCAGTCTGTAGCCGTTTTTTTGCAGTTTGTAAATGAAATGTTTCAACACAACTTCTACAACTAACTCGGGTTAGAAGAATGCAAAACAGCATAATTTTCAAGATAGTTGGACGGTTGATCATGTGATTAGCGAAGTGTTAGACTAAGTGAACAATTAGGTGAAGGTCACTCTGATCCTGATTTGCAAATTAACATGAATAAACTGTTTCAAATCTGAGATTTCTGAGGGAAATGAAGGAAGCATTTAAAAACGAAGTTGACACTGGTCTGTTGAAATGATGATTATTGACGAGGACATATTTGATAATGAAGAAGATTACTCCGGGTAGTGTAATGAAGGTGGACGAAATGATCTCTTATGCGAACGTTTTGTATTGACATAAAACATTGCCCAAAATTCAAAGACCATGATGAATTTCGACTATTTTCCATGAAAACTGAAGGCGTCTGAATGAATACGTTTCGAATATCAGCTTGTGTTGTTGAATGACTACCTAAATTGTTTTGAACCACGTGCACGCAGAGGTTTATCAGAAGTAGCTATTTCAGTGATTCCTGTAGGCGAAGGGAGAAATCTTCACAGGCGTTTCGTCAGAAACTGCGGCCTAGAAATTGCGGCTTGTCATCGGTCGACTTTAGTTCCGTTTGAATATTCCGTCATTCACTGAATGCTGCTGGTAAAAATCCAAGGAACAAGTGGCACAGTCATTCTTCGATTGGTAGCATATGTTTGGATCAACGAGATGTAAGCTGTGCGCAAACTATGTTTAAATTCCTTACTCTTGGAAAACACAACTGTTACGAAGAATTTGACTAGGATATATATATATATATAATTAGCTAATATCACAAACTTTCACGAGTGCAAGCACTTTGCTCGGCCCACGTTATCTAGATATGAAGTTAACAAATATAAACGTAAATTTCGTTGAACTTTTCCATTGGACACAATGAAGAGTAGAGTCGAGGGTCACAATTAAGGTCAAAATCGTTCATCTAGCTTCACCCTGAAAGCGATATCCGGATTTAGACAACAAAGATGTGCTATATATTGAACGGCAAACAGAGGTTACAACATGCCAAGTTCCAACGCACCTCCGACAATATTATTTCGGTGTGTACAATGATTTTCGGTAACAGAAAATCGGTTTGAAGAATTTGCGTTCACACATCAACTATTAGGTTGATAAAACAAAATAAGGGTGAACGAACCAATGATTTATTCAATCGACTGTATGCAGTTCAACAGACTACACACCTTAACTTCTCTGATTGATAATGTACTTGGAAGTGATTTTTACACTCCAGTTCACAATGAGTTTGGCTTATTGAGCTGGGATAAAAACTACATGTTCAGTGATTCCTTAAAACACGTTCAAAGCGGGAAACGTTTATCTACTAATGATATGCGGTAAAACCTGTGAAAAACATTGTGACTTGTCCCCGTGCACAATTACTTTGGGAGATTCTACAACATAAGCTTAAATGGAAACAATGTAATTAGTTTCAAAAGGTTGTTCGCAAAACATTCTGAAATATCTTGAGATTAGTTTCGAGCTAAACAGAAAAGTGATCTCCTCTGATTATCCTGTTCCATTTGCTAAGCCTCATCAAAAATGTCTAAGAGTAACTCATTATTCCTTAATCTGACAAGTGATCCAGTAGATTTGATAAGTTGGAGGAGACCCGAGTGCAAGAAATCGGAACTCCAGCTGAATTTGAACCAATGGCTGAAACAGAACACCCAGAAACGATAAGCGTGTTTTCATTTGATCTATGAGGTCATGTCAGAGGGGCAGGTAGTTTGCATTTGGACTTAATCACTCACCGAACTCACTGTGCAAGTATAATGCTCTGATAATCATTGTGAAATACCTCGGGTTGAGACAATAAACTCTCGAACAACAAGTACACACAGACTACCGCGCTTACATTCCGATTGCACTAAACTTGCATTGGTGTGAGAACCACATGTTTTTTTCCCTTACAGTTACATATCATTGTGTTCGACATAATAATGTTATTGCATGTGTTTTTCTAGCTAGGGTTATATGTGAGAAATACATCCACCACACAAAATAACGACCTGAACGCTAGTGGAAACAGTCGGTTTTTGTCAACACTGTAATTTTTCTAGTGGTTTCATCATTATTGCTACAATGTAAGTACAATGTGTACGTGTTGCCAGTAGCAAGTCATTCACACCAACCAATAATTTCACATTTAGATAAACTCGTGACTAACCGTAACGCTTTGCGTTTAGCTTCCGTCAGAACCGGTAGAAATCACACCTTTCGCGAAATGACTGTCAAACTCCGAACCACGTGACTGTCATGTGACTAAGTTTTTTACCACCACATTGACCACAAAGCAGATTAGGACTGACTGCAAATACACGTCGATGGGGTTGTCATAGCAACAATTAGTGGAAGCGAACTGATCACAGATAAATCCATTTTTCTCTAATTTTATAATGTTTTCTCCGTTCTTATTGCATGTATCGCCACTGTTGAACTCATACATCATTCGCACTACAATCATAATCATTACTATATTCGCGTGCATCATCAACTACTTTTAATTTCAAGCTGAACATCGTTCACATTTGATCACATCTTCACATTCTGTTGAAACTCTCGGTCAACCTCTTTTGAAAGTAAACAGTAGTGCTTGTCAAAGGGTTGATATTCATGCTACAATTGGGATTTAAACTATAACCATCCTTTTGTGGAAGCAACATGTGGACGAATGTGCTGTGGACCTCAAGTTAAACACGACCTTAGTATCACACCTGAACGCCCGACAACCTTCCTTTATGAATAAGAATCAGGTTGCTCTATCTTCACGGTAAAAGACAACTCTCTTGTCAACCTCAATTAATTAGCCTGTGATTAATCTAACGGATTCATCATCATCATCATCATCATCATCATCATCATCATCATCATCATC